>ML685915.1:370592-402313 GCA_007922175.1 Pelusios castaneus | reverse complement strand
TGCTGCTGCTGCTGCTGCTGCTGCTGCTGCTGCTGCTGCTGCTGCTGCTGCTGCTGCTGCTGCTGCTGCTGCTGCTTAGCCAGACACCCAGTTCTCCATCCTTGAGCACCTAAGAGTAACTGACCCTACCTGGCCCTGGCTGCTCCTCTTATATGGGCCTGCCTGGCTCTGATTGGCTGCTACTCCCAGGCCCTCCCTAATTGGCTGTCTCTTGCATAGCCTCCCTAGGGCTCTATTAACCCCATAAAGGCTGGTGTGGGGTCAATGCACCATTATACTCCTTGGTCCTTAAGCCCGCAACCTTCTGGCTCTACTGAGCACCTAGCATGCCTTCGTTCAACATCCAGATCCCTACAGCAGCCTGCTCGGTGCCTGTGTGGATTCCCTCATCTGCCTGGGGCCTCTCTGTCCCAGTCACCACATAAACTGCCTTCCTGCCCCGCTGAGATGGCTCCCTGATACGCCCACTGTCCTCATCAGCACGTTGGTCTTGACAGTCTCTGACCTACCTGATTCCTGCGCACCCCTTTCCTACCCCGCCTCCTCCTAAGGGCCAATGCCTTTTGATATGGACCCTCTCCTGGCACCAACAGCAAACCCTTTGTCTCTCCCTGGCCATGGACCTTCCCTTTCCCCTGGTCTAACCTCGACCTTACAACTCAGGTACGGGGACTCGCTTTGCATGGCCATCTGTTGCCCACAGGTGCGACATGGCTGTCTCTCCCTGTTCCCCTCGCAGATGGACTTGAAGCAAAGACTATTTGTGGCCTGTGACAGGGGGTGGGGCAAAAGTTAAGAGTGGCTCTGGGTGCAGAAAGCCACGCCCACTCCCCCGTTGCGTTGGGCATGATCCCCATGAAGGGAGGGTTCAATGGGAGCAGACAGAGCGAGGGACCAGTTGGATGCTGCAGCCTCCTGTTGAGAAGTCAGTGGGAGGCCTGCCCAGCTTTCAGCAGGTATTTCAGCTCCGGGGACTGAGGATGATAAGTTGATTCTAACCGCTAGGCAAGGCAGCCAGCAACTCTCATCACTGAGTGACATATCCGAGTATTACCACTAGGTGGTACTGCCAGCCTTGGACATAACCCCCCCTGACACTCCCTTACTTACCACACACCCTGCCCCTTCCAGGGTAAATATTGTCCACCAATGGCTCAAAAAACCCACAAAGAAATCATCTAAGCGGATCACTGTTAGAGCCCCTTTTTTACGTCTACTTTTAGGGTAAAGGAATGGGACGGGTCATGAAAATTGTTGACTTTGACCGAGACATTGCCAACGGGTGCCTATAAGGAGACTCTCATATTAAGAGAGACAAATCAGTAAGGTCAGGGGTTGTGGTTGGCCCTAGAAGATAAAAAGTGGAAAACGAAACTTGAGCACATGGGAAAGCCAGGAGTTATTAGAAAGGCAGAGTAACTCGCATCCTGGGCTAACGGTTAATGCAGAAAGCAGATGCACATGGATCCGTGCCATTCAAACGAAGCCACCAGGCATGAATATCGTCTGACAGCAACCCTTGAAGAAGCAGCAGGTTGCTCTCCATTACTAGCTGTCTTTTGGCAAGTGGTCAGGGAATAGGCGAGCCCTGAGTGAGTGACTTTGAATGCACCATTTGGCTGGACGTGCTTGCCATTTGGTGTGAGCTCTGCACTTGCGGCATTTCATAGAGTAATTGCAGAGTTATATAAGGATGTACAAGGTGAAGGGGTTAGAATGGGAGGTGTTATAATTTGGGCTAAGGATCTTTAAGACATGATGTTATGCACCATTTTTTTTCCAGCCAGCAAAAATAACTTCAAAAAATAAATCCTTGGAAGACAAGAAAATGAAAGCACTAATCTGAGCCCACCCTCTGTTTCTAAAGACCCACCCATCCTAATTTATACATCTCTCATGTCCTCTCCCCCACTGACTTTTTTTTCACACCTTTCCCCACATCCTTTGCAGTACATCTTTCAGCAGATTATCTTCTCTCTTCCATTCTTCCCATCAACAGGGAAATAGTTAACAGTGTTACAATTTACAGCAACATAATGGGAGCAATGTTAATAACCATTAGAATGAATGGGAAATTCATTCCTTAGAAGCATTGTTTCAGGCTGTCTTCAAATTCAGGCAGTCAAAGCATCAGTTACATTCACTTCATGTTTTGAAGGTTTTCTTCTCAACCCTAAAGCTAGAGACTTTTTAAAAATGAAAGTTGAGATTCTGGAGAATATTCAAGAGTTCTGATCCCTCCTCCCCCTTTCTCCAGGACACCCCACACTTTGACCAGTGCTGGTCTAATCAAAGCTATTTTACCTTGGATATAAATTGAACAAAGTTGGCCTAATTACAGAATGAGATCAAATAGGCAATAGCTGAAATGTCCACTCTATCATGCAAAGTCAAACTACAAAGATTTATAAAACTGATAAGATAGCTGGAAAAATTCATTCCAAATCCAATTCTCTTAAGTGAATTGATAGACTGTGGTAATGCCTGGAAGGACAAAATTTTCATTCTCTCTTTCTGTTAATTAAAACTGTGAAAATGTCGAGTTTTCAAAACTAAATTTTTACTTACTGCAAAATTTTATTTTTTTTTAAAATCCAGTGGAAAATTTGGAGAGTGAAAACCAGATGATTGCAACAAACAAACAAAAATGTCCAATGGTCTGAGAATCTTGGTTGAATTTGTTAAAAATTCCTGGAGATTTTTTTTGAGACGGAGGAGTGGTTTCTATTTTCCAGCAGAATCTGAAACCCAACACAGCCCATCATTTATACATGATCCAGCCATTTCTCTTGATTTTATCATGAGTCTCACATGATGTGGTGCTTTGCTTAAGTCTCAGCTGCTGGCAGTGTGGATTACATGAGCCACTCAGAAAGGCAGGATGGTCCAGGGGTTAGAACATTAATTTAGTGTTGGGAGACCAACTTCAGTTCTCTGCTGTTTCACAAACTTCCTGTGTTTCTCTGCGCATCTCCTTTAGCCTCTCTGTGCCTCAGTTTTCCACCTGTCCATGGGGGATAATAGCAGCGACCTCCCTCATAGCTATGTTGTGTGGTTAACCGCATTAAAGAGTGTGGGTGCTCCTAATCCCAGGAGAAAGCTATGATCTGAGGATGGTGACTCAAACACAGAAGTGGGGCTGTCTGGATGAGGATGACTCATAGATTTTAAAGCCAGAAGGGACCATGCATGTTGCAGGCCACAGACCCTCACCTGCTCATTCTTGCAATAGGCCCTGAGCTCGCTGAGTTACTGACGTCCTCAAATCACGATTTAAAGACAAAATTACAGAGAATCAGCCATTGACTTCTGTTCAAACCAGGAGGTAATCCATGCCCACTGCTCCAGAGGAAGGTGAAGAGCCCTCAGGGTCTCTGCCAATCTGACCCAAGGGAAAATTCCTTCCCAACCCCAAATCTGGCTCAGTTAGGCCCTGAGCATGTAAGCAAGACCCACCAAGCAAACAGCTAGAAACAAATTCTCTGGTAAATCAGAGCTCTGGGAGTTGGCAGTACTGATTCGTAGCAGCTATGGATGGACCATAAGCCACTGGAGGTAACCTCATCATCCCCTCCGCTCCAGAAACGTATGAAGCTCAGTCTTGAAGCCAGTTTTTTGCCCCCACAGCTCCCCTTGGGAGGCTGTTCCAGAATTCCCCTCCTCTGATTAGAAAACTTCATTTCATTTCAAGCCTAAACTTGTTGCTAGCTAGTTTATATGTAGTTGTTCTTGTGCCAACATTGGCCCTTACCTTAAATAACTCCGCTTCCTCCCTGGTGTTTGTCCCTCTGATGTATTTATAGAGAGCAATCATATCTCCCCTCAGCTTTCATGATGTGGACTTTGTGACTCAGTTCCGTGCAGGGAAAGATTCCTGGATCTACGCCCTGCAGAGCTGGAAATGAATTTGAAGCTTGACACAGCCCTACAACCTCAGCTCAGAACCCACTAGATCTCAATAGGGGAGGGTTTAACCCTACGCTGGGACTTTGTAGATTGGTCTGTCTGGATGTAGAGCCCAGATTGCAGCCCCCGGGAGCTGGAAGATAATTCAGATGTGAATCTGCGACCTGGAACAGAAGATGGCAGAATATTTTTGTGGGGAAGGGGGGAATTAATAGACTCTAACCCCAGACCTAGTCCGAGGGCCAATGTGGCTCAGGCCATATGACTGCCCTGAATTGGTTCCTGTTTGAAGTAGAGCAGATCTTTGCAAAAAATAGCCCAGCTTGATTTAGAAATTGTCCACGGTGGGGAATCCCCCTGGGACCCTTAGTAAATTGTTCCAAAGTATGGCTAGGGATCCGGACTTTGCAGCTTGGTTCTGCCTGCGTCCAGCCTCTGAATCTGAACCTGAGGTGAGAGTCAGAACCAGAACCGCAGAGCTCAGCACGGATCGAGCCTGGGTGCTTATCTGAACTCAGCAGCTTAAGTCCCTCTATCAATGGGACGGACACCGCCGGTGACATGAAATGACACCTCCTTTTCTCCCGCCCACACTCCTGCCCTGACTTCACTTTTCTGAGCAAACCTGGTCACCCCCATCCCAAAGCCTGTCCCTTCTGCAGCGTGAAGGAGATCCTGGAGCACGTCTACCTGGACTGTGCCAGGCTGAAGGCCCTGTTCTGGTTCCTCCAGAACCTCCTGACTTCGCCCCGTCCCTTCTCATCTACACACAGCCCGTCTGTGGCCCCACAAAGTTGCAGGCCTTCCTCAAACTCCTCCTCGCCTTGGCCAAGGTGGCCATCTGTACCAGGGAGAGGAGATTGGCTGATGGCGGGGGCGGGGGGTGTTCTCTGCAACTGTGGGTCCTATTTCAGTTCTTCCATCCGTCTGCTCATGTATCCAGGCAGAGTTCTTTTGGGTGGCGTATGCTGACTCCTTGGCCCCATTGAGGAGTAGTGGGTGCTATCCTGGATTCCCTGCTCGGTGTCCCTTTCAAGTTCCCTCCATTTAACCTTCTGACCTTCATGCCCATCCCTGCTTTTTCATTCCTTGTCCCCCGTGATTCGTGGAGCTCTGGGTTCAGTGGATCTCTTCTGCTCGAGCTGGGGAAGGGCTTTCAGTGGTGGGTGGGCACATGTCCCAGTACCTCAAAAGGTACCAACAGCACAGACCCAGGAGTGTGGTAGCTGCTGGATCCCCCCAGCAGGCCCATATTACATCAGTGTCCCATCCAAGCAGTGACTGGTGCCAACTGCTTCAGAGGTGGGAGCTAGGCAGGATCTGGACAGCCTGCCCCAGAGGGAAATTTGCACCCATGCCAGGAAGGCTCAGGTTTCTCCAGGACTCGGGATCTTATTTTCAAGCTATTCCAAGTCTGGAGATCTACTGAGTTTTTCAGACTCCTTCTCAGTTTCAGTGGTCCAGAGAGGGAACAGAGCATCTGTTAGACCAATGACCTACCATTTAGGAGATCTAGATCCAATTCCTTGTGTTGCTTCAGGCCACCTGGGAAAGTCAATCAATTGCTCTGTGCCTCAGTTTCTCCCTCTGGAGTGGAGTGGTTTTCTCCGTGTGAGCAGTAAGAGCAAGATGGGAATTCTGCATCCAGTTCCGGTGTTTGCTTTTTAATAAGGCAGTTGGAAACAAGAAAGGGAGCAGAAAAGAGCCGCGGGCTTGAGCCCAAGGCTGGAAAACATGCCTGCCGGTCGGAGACTTTAGCACTCAAGCTGTTTAGCATCTCAGAAAGAAGATGGAGAGGTGGCTTGATTACAGTAGCTAAGTACCTTCGTGGGGAGAAAATACCTGCGGCGGAAAGGCTCTTGAATCCAGCAGAGAACGGCAGAACAAGTACCAGGGGCTGGAAGCTGAAGACAGACACATTGAAATTGGAAATCAAGCACAGGTTTTTCACAGGAGGGTGATTCACCATTAGAATGAATCAAACATCCCCCCACCTCCCAAGAGGAAAGGGGTGGATTCGCCTACCCTCGAATTCAGAGTGCCCTTCTGGGCCCTGAGTTAACCATACACATGAGCCACTGGGCCCTGCACAGGGGAACTGGGACCTTCCCTGCTCTGCCGTAGGCAAAGGGTAAATGAGATCTAATGCTCCCATCTGGGTCTGGAGCCTACAGATCTGTCCAACAGGAATAATGGCTGTGTGGGTGCTCTGCTCCTATGGTAAGAGGAAGGATTTCCCAATGGTTAGGGCACCAGTCAGAGACTGGGATTCACTACTCTTCTGTGCCACAGCCTTCCTGCATGACCTTGGAGCTGCTCTGTGCCTCAGTTTCCCCACCTTTGCCATGAGGATAATAGCCTTGCCCTGGCCTATGGGGTGGGAGGATAAATACACTCAAGACAGTATGAGGTGCCTAAATACTGTTTCAGTCGTAGATTCCAAGGCAAGAAGGGACCCCCGTGATCACCTCTGTGTGCTCTTGTGCATCACGCAGGTCTGTGCCCTTCTCTGGATTAACTCCCATTTGAGGATCCACGGTAGCAGTTGGCAGATGGCTTGAGGAAACTTGGTGTTGCTGTAATTTTCATTCCCATCACTGAGAGTTCTGGTGGGATCTGAGACCAGGACCTCAAGCCCTATAAGTGACAGCCTAGACATCTGGTGGTGGGGAGTTCCACAGGAGAACAACATGGGGAAAAGTAGCTCCTAGGCTCAGTTTTGAATCTTCAAGCTTTCAAAGTTAATTTGATATTACCTCATGATTTAGGGCAAGTAGAAGACCACCAGCCCCACCATTCTTCTGCAGTCCTTTATCCTTTCGCCAGCTCTGGAGCACAGCCCTGATCCCTCATCTCTCTTTTCTCCACTGTCACTCACTGTCTCTCCCCCACCTGCCTCTTCTGCTACCTTTGCAAAGATTTGTGCTGGCAGCTTGTTCCTGGCTGGTGCAGAGGCCTTTAAAGGCAAGTGGCAGCAGAGAAATAAAATGAGTTTCTGCTCTTGGTTTTCGACAGCCTTTCAGAACACAAATGTTTCCCCCTCCCCGCCAAACATTATTAAGCATAGAAATAGCAGCTGCAGCCAGTCTGATTTTGCTGGAGGACTCATTGAGGTGATGTTTCTTGTCATTAGTAGACCTCGAAGTGCTATACAGAGGAGGGCAGGATCATTAACCCCATTTTACAGATGGAGAAACTGAGACACAGGGTGGGGAACGTGACTTGCCCAGCAGAACACGTCCAGGCCCAGTACTGAAATCACCTGCATCCTACTCTTGTGTTCTTTTCACTAGACCAGGTGACCTCTCTGATCCCTTAACCAAGAAGGTTTTCTTTTACTGTATGCCGGGCGTGTAAGTGAAACAGGCTGCAAAGAAAACAACCAGAGGGTTTTGCAGAGTCTGGGAAAATAAACAAACAGCTTCAATTTGTAATGAACCAGCCAGAGCTCTCAAGGGGGATGGATTTCCTAAAATATCTCTTTAGGCAATGTGCTCTGTGTTGTTATCCTGAAGGCTGAGGCTTGTTTCTCATGACCTCAGTTTCACCTCTGTGGGAATTAACTTCTGGAAGCGCCTGAATCCCATCTCTCCAAACTCCAGTGTTCTGAGGTGTTTCAGCCCAGTCTATTAGTGTGGCACAAAGAAGTATAACAGCATCTTCGCCCCCTGCTGCCCCTGTGTAGCAGGATCCTTAGTTTACAAATCCCGAATCAGCCAGCCAAGTTCACCACTCCCTAGCAGAGGTACGCCAGAGTTTCTCAATGAAACAGTCATATGAATTATTTTAACCAGGGCAGAACAATGTGTTTTCTCCTCATCTCGCTTTTGGAAATGGCTCAACCAATTTAGCTGAGATTTTCCAGAAAAAATCAGCCTTGGACAGACACTCAGCTTGGAAAATTTCAGCCCAGATGGTTGAAGTTTGGCAACTTTATACGCATCTGTAAACAGGTCTCATAAAAGAAAGTGTTGGCATATTTAACTATAGGCACTGCTGGGTGATCTATAATTTTCCAACTCTATAACGACTCCAGTTCACTCTTTTGAAATCCAGCCCAGGTTTTGTGTCCATTGTACCTCTGTGACTCATGCCCAGAGGAGTTGTCTTGAGGAGGAGGGGGAGGAGGAGATGGATTTGTGTTGCAATAGCACCTGAGAGCCTCAGTCATGGACAAAGGGTGCTAGGTGCTGTACATGTATTGTGGTTGTACCTATAAACCCAAATCCAGGACTCCATGGTGCTAGGTGCTGTACATTTATTAGGTGTATTATGGTAGCGTCTAGGCATCCCAGTCATGGTCCATGTGCGCACCATGCCAGGCACTGTATAGACTCAGAACTAAAAAGAGTCACTAACTCGGTCAGGAGCCTTGAGCAAATCACTGTCCTGTGCCTCAGTTTCCCCATTCATAAAATGTGGATAATGCTACTGAGCTCCCCTTTGAAGCACTCTGTGATCTAGTGATGATAGGGCCTAAGAGTTGCTATTCCCTCTCCGCCCCGCCAGCAATGATTTTCCGGTGAGGAAAGCTAGCATTAAAAAACACATACATTGGTTAAATTATCTCATTGACTAATTATGTCTTCTAGATTTCTCTCTCTTCCTTGGCTCTGTCTTCCTTAGCTAAAACATAGAGTGGAGAATCACTGTGCACGGATGAGATTTGTCAGTCAAAATAGCCTCGACAGCAGATAAGAAATCAAAGAAAGCAATATGAAGATGGTTAGGTGATAGGAGTTTACAATATCATGGGATGATCCACTTTGTCAAGAGCAAATAAATCAGTTCAATTTGTTCAAGGTCTTGGCACAATTTTGTTACACAGACAAACTTCTATAGTATCCTGGTACCAACATGAAACGAGGGATCTTTAAACATAGATCCTTATTTCTCTCCAGTCAAACTTATCTGCTGGTGGCGGTCTGGCTCTGCCCACACCAGTTCCCCCAAACAATGCTAAAGTAGAATTCAGACATGTTACTAAATGAGCCACAAATGTTCATTCCATTCAGAATGACCCTGTCCAGCTAATACTTAGAGCCAAGTTGTGCCATTTACACACGCACAAATTTATTACGACTACGCCAAAAATCCATGCAGGCAATCATTTTGAATCTATTCTCATTTCTCTTGCATTTCAGCAGTAACTGGGAGCTTTTATGCCACTTCAACCAAAGGTTCAGAGTGGTAAAATTTTCATCTTACAAGCAAGTTCCTCTGAGAAGATGAGCCGGTACCCTTGACATCAAAATCTGAGGGACTTCTAAACTGAATTCTTAGTGGAGATCAGGGTTTTCTGCCGTAACTTTTTCTGTAGGGAAGCTCAGTTTCCTGTTACAAATAGACTTAGTTAGGGCTCTTCTACTCTACATGTTATGTTGATATAACTTATGGCATTCAGGGGTGTGAATAAGCCACCCATACAGCGAGGTAAGTTACACCGATCTAAGCGATAATGTGGACAGAGCTATGGTCCACGAACCCACCGACATATCTACTGCCTCTCAGTTTGCCCACGGGAGAGTGCTAGATTGGCAGAGAGCATTTTCATTAGACACACTATAGAGGTACAGTCCATAGCACCTCTACTCTAGACTAGCTGTTAGTGTAATGAGTTTCTCCAGCCTCAGAGATCTCAATTAGCATAAGTTCTAGGTATGTGTGAGTGAAACACAAGCACACGTCGTACATTTGAACTGTTTTAATTCAGCTATAAACTCTCAGGGAAGCATTTCGCTTAACATAACCAAGTCATTACTTAGGGAAACAATACATGGCCACAAGTTGTTTCGTTATTTCTCCTTTGGAGCCGGCATGTTGGTCTGTATTTCCGTGGCACCACCATTGACTGGTGTGGTGTGTGTGTTGTCTCAATGAAACAATTCAGTCACTCCTGAAATTAAGGGTTTATTTTCTACTTTTCCATTTGATGAACATGTCCAAACAATTCATTTTTTTGTTTGCCCCAAAAGAATTTGGTTTCAGCTGGAATTGCTGGCTAACTGAAATCCATTATTTTCCCAGCTCTGCTTGAGATGGAGAGTTCATTCGGGTGATTCACTTAAGGTATTTCACAGTGGTCTTCCTAGATTGGACTTGAAAAGACGGAGGGGATGCTGTCTCTGGCCAGGCCATGACTGTTCCATTCACAGGGTCAGAAGCCCAGATATTTTGATTTCAGAGAGCAAAACAGGGCATTTTATCCATTTCTGGCACGCAGCTTTGTTCCTTTTCGTGGTCTAGCTGTTGTGAGCCAAACAGATAGCAAGTGTGAAAAATGGGGACAGATGGTGGGAGGTTACAGGCGCCTATATAAGAAAAAGCCCTAAATATCGGGCCTGTCCCTATAAAAATCAGAACATCTGGTCACTCTTTGCAGAACATGGCGCTAGTGAAGATCTGAAATGTCCACCCAGAGTGCGAGTTGCATCCCTTATCAGTGAGAAAACGAGCCATTTCCTTTGTGGCTTCTTACAACATTGTGCTGGAAAAGGGTTTTCATGAAAAAAAAATTCTCAGTTTGACTGAATGCCAAATGTCCGCTAACTAAACTCTGGCCACCAACCTATTTCACTTACTCCCTGCAGACCCCTCCACGCTGGGCTCCTTTGGCCAACTTTGCAAAACTCTGTACTTTTTCCATCTGCACTCTTGGCTGTCTGTAGACATGTCCTGGCTTAAATCGACTTAATTTACTCCGCGTCTACACTGGGCTTTCCTTAATTCGACTTAAGCTGCTCCTTAAGTCGAATTAAGGAAAAGTTAGTTCGAATTAATAGCACCTCGTTTTAATTCGAATTAGTGCTTATGTCGACTTTATTAAGTCAACTTAAGCCAGTGGACATGCGGAGTAGTGCCTAGTTGGACCTTTTAAAGTCGACTTAAAACGTTAAGTCGACTTAATAAGGCCAAAAAGGGGCCACGTCTACACTTGAAAAGTTAAGTCCACTTTTAAGTTGACCTTATTAAGCTGACTTCATAAAGTCAACCTAACTTTTCAAGTGTAGACATAGTACGAGCCTCTTTATTACAAAATGCCTACCTTTCATAAAGATATGTAGATACACCTCTCATCAAAATGAGTTCCCTCTATCGCTGGATTAGTTAAAACTAAGCGTTATCAAGGTGGGTGAATGTATATGTGGCAAGTATGCAGCTCAGAAGACAACGGTGACCGTCTTAAACCTCACGTAACAGCCCATACCACCGAGAGTGCAGGCCGGAGCACTGTTAGCAATCGCAGCCTCTTACGTTTTCCCCTTTGCTGCCTTCGCTTTCCTCTATCTCAACCACCGCCCCTCAGCCTCTTGGATGCCTTGGTGCAGCACTCGAGTGGGGTCCGCTGCTGTTGCTTTATAAAGAAGGTATCTTATCGATCACTTTTCTATTGCATGGCCCAACTATTTGCAATCCTTTGTATGATCAGGTTGCCTGGGAAACGAAACTTCCCACCCTCTGACTGGATCGGGTAGAGGATGCCTTTAGACAGCTTTAAATTCGGATAGAGTTTCTTAAATCTTAACGGGTACCTTCGCCATTTGATTGTGTCTGGTAATAACATTAAACCTTATGATGGGGTAGCAAAGAGCTGAACTTGGGGTTCTGTATCTCCATTACAAATTGATAGGCACAAAGGGTACATCTTCAAGCATCTGATGAAGTGGGATTTTCTCCCACAAAAGCTCATGAGATAAATAAACGTGTTAGTCCTTAAAAGTGCCACCAGACTCCTCGTTTAATTTAATTAGAGTTTGGAGTTAACCCTGGCTGGGATAGTGACATCTCCTTGAATCCCCTTCTCTTGGAATCTGCGCCAGAGTTTTCTCTCCAGCCAGCCAGTTTAGCCTCTCTTGTGGAACATCTGCCCTGCCATATGCCTACGGGGTCACACTGGACTGGATTATCCTTAATCCCTTCTTCTGGCTTCTGTGGAGCCCAGTCTCCGGAAATCCAGACCTGGGTTTGGTTTCTCTCAGAAGCTTAGGCCTGTGACTTTGCAGGGTCTATTCCTCAATTGAATATCCAGTCCAGGTTTTGACTCCTTACAGTGGATGAGAGGTTAGTTTTTCCATCCATTCCCATGTTGCATAATCCTGACCAGATTTTCTCTCCTCCTGGCTTCTACTCAGGGGTATGCCCAGCAGCAGGTGGGGATCCACTCCAGGTTTTATCCCCTCCCTGCCTCCAGCAGGTGTCCCAGCAGTAAGGCCCCAGGGCTGGGAATCCGGCCTGGGGCCTGCCTCTGCCCAAGAGCTGGCCAGCAGGGGTTGCTTTAGGCTTTGTCCAGGTCCACACCTAGGAATCTAGTGCAGGTTTTGCCCTTTACCTGATACAGGTGTGTTTCCCCTCTCCCTCTCATGGATGATACTCTGTCCCGCGTTTTGTGTCCCTCCCCCAACTCCTCCCTCCCCACCAGGTGTATTTCTTCTCTTTCCTTCCAGAGATAGGAATCCAGGCTGGGTTTGCCCTCATCCCCCTTTTCCACCATGTGTGACCCTCCCCTGCATCTTCCCTCCCTCCACCCCAGCTAGTCCCCTCTTCCCAGATGTGACCCCTTCCATCGCCCTTCCCCCCCGAATCCACCCCAGCTATTCCCTCCTCCCACATGTGCCCCTCCCCATTCACCCCTCTCAACCCACCCCATCTATTCCCCTTCCCCAGATGAACCCCCTCAACCCACCTCAGCTATTCCCCTTCTCCCAGATGAACCCCCTTTCATCCCCCTTTAACCCACTCCATCTATTTCCCTTCCCCAGATGTACCCCCTCAACCCACCCCAGCTATTCCCCTCCTCCCACATATATCCCATCTCCTCCTCAACCCACCCCAGCTATTCCTCTCCCCCAGATGTGCCCCCTTCCATCCTCCCTCAATCCACCCCAGCTATTCCCGTCCCCCCAGGTGTGCCCCTTCCCTCCACCTCCCCTTCCGGACTCCACTCCGGCTTTTCCTCCCTCCCCTCTCGCTGAGCCCTAGCGCTGAATGAAGCCCTGCCTGGCTCTCTATTGCTGTCGGTGCCCGGACTGTGCCGTGCCGAGCTGAGCCGCGCCGCTCCGCGGGGCGCTCTGCAGCCGCCTGGCCGAGGGACGGCGCGGGAGGCAGACGGGCGTTCGCATCGGGGTCTGCTGGAGACGGCCGCTGCCGAGGGCGGAGCAGGCGCGACCTTCCGGCCGACAGCCCCCCATCCTTGCAGCCCGGGTACCCTGCCGCCCAGCTGGAGCCGCTGCCCAGCCTCCTCCAATCCCACCCGGGGGGCTGGCGGCGGAGAGGCGCCGGCTCCGGGGGTCCCTAGGAGGAAGCACAAGAAGGGACCTGCGCTGCGCCCCCCACCCGGGTTTGGGGGACCCCAGCGCGGCCGCCTGGCTGCCAGGTCCCGGAGAGGGCGGGCAGCGCCCCCCCCCGAAGACGGAAGAGCATTGCGGAGAAACGCCCCCCAGCTCCGTGGAATTGCGGGGTCCCCACACCCCGCCTCCAGCGCCAGCAGCCCCCCGTGTGCGTGCAGGGGTGGCGGAGCTGAGTTCGCCCGCACGCTGGCTCTCCAGCATGCCCGGACTGGCTGTCACGCGTGGATCTAGCCCGAGACGTCCCCTCGCCGGAGCGGGCTAAGTGCCCGGCGGAGACATCCTGAGAGCCTCGGGGGATTTTTTGGCTTGGGGGGGAGCAAGCTTCAGCTATTTTTTCTCCCCCTTCCTCCGTAGTATTGAGGGGGAGGGTGGGATCCATTTGGAGAAGCATCCAGCGGGGAGGAGAGCAAGCCACCCGAGGACCCCCCCCCCCCCCCTACAACCCCCCCCCCCCCCGCGGGGGGGGGGGGCCCGGGGGGATTTGCCCCCCCGGGGGACCCCGCGAGCGTTTAGCCCCCCAGAGGGCAGATCCGGACCGGACGGGCCCGCCCGACCTCCGTCGCTGGCTCCTTTTTCGTAACCCCTTGGGGCGGGGGGCGGGGGGGGGGGCGAGAAGGAAAGCGGAATGTACCGAACCGGAGGGGAATAGGAACAGCTGAATGGAGCAGCTCGCTGGCACCGAGGCTGGAGCGCTGAAGGTAAGGCGCTGGCTCGGTTGTTTCTTGGCTCTGTGTGTGTGTGTGTGTGTGTGTGTGTGGGTGTGGGGTGGGGGGGGGTCGGGAGATCTCACTCTCCCCCCACCCCCCATAAATAACAGACACCCTTTGGATTCTGCTCAGCTGCAGGGAGGGGGGCAGGAAAAAGGGGGAGGGAGGTTGGAGTGAGGGGAAGGATCAGACCCCTGGAAATAGCCTCCCCCCAGCTGGAATCTGGGGAAGGGGGCTGTCATCTGTTTGGGGTTTTTTCCCTCCCCGTTTTCCCAGACAGGGTTCGTTTTGCGCCAGTCCCCGGGAGGGGGGGGGGGGGGGGCTCTTCCTCGCAGCGATGCTCACAGGAAGGGGGGCATCCCAAAACTCCCCCCTTTTTTTCTTGGGGGAATCAGTAAGGGGTGGTGGGGGCGCCTGGGAAGACTCTGCAGGGGGGTGGGGGTGGGCAGACAAAGCCACCTGCCGGCCCAGCACCCCGCGATCCGCTCCTATTGCAGTATTTTTGGTGTGTGGTGTGTGTTGGGTGGGGGGAATTACCCCCAATACCGTAATCTCTGTAGGGGGGGAGCAGAAAGAATTATCCCAGCTCTGGATGGCTCTCTCCATCCCGTTCCCTCTCGCTGCGCGGGGGGGGGGGGGGGGGAGATAAAAAAAAACTGGGGTTTTTTTAACAGGGGGGGGGGGCGGCGGCCCCCCCCCCCCATACATGTCTTTATGTGACGGGCTTTACCGGAGGCAGCAGAAGGGACACATTTTTTCATATGTATCCTTTCAAGATGGTAGGATGCGGGCGGAATGGCTAATAAGGGAGGGGTGGGGGGTGTTGCCAGCCGTGGGGTGGGGGAAATCTGTGCCAAGTACCCCACCCCGGGGCCAATCCAGACTGGGGGGGAGGGCGCTGAATTGGCCACCTCCTTAAAGGGGCGCGCCCCCACCCCATTTTATGTTCCCTCCCTCCCTTTCCCGCACCGGTCTGGGTGGCTGGATCGGGGGCGGCCTCACCTTTTGGGGGCCCGATCCTGCTCCTCTTACACCTGGAGGGATGGGTTCTGGTCTCCCCCATGTCCAGCGGTGTAAATGGGGATGGGACTCCGTGGTGGGTGCGGGGAAGGGTCCTGCCAGCAAAAGGAGGGATTCGGCCCCCTTGGCATTCTCGATCCGGATTGACGTCGGATTCCAGCAGGATCCGGCCCAGAAAGAGAAGTAAACAAAGCAAAAAGGAGGCGTTTAATACAGAGAGATCAGCGCTCCCCCCCCGGCCCCACTGCACCCGCAATTCTATCACTTCCCTTGCCCCCACCCAGTCACAAAATCCCTGGACCCTGCTGTTCCCCGCGCCCAGCCTTAGCTGAGATCGGTGGCGCGTCCGCTATGGGGTGGGGGTGAGGGGTCCGCAGCCGTGGTGTGTGCGTTGGTATTTTTAACGGATCGAGGCCAAGATTTCCGCCGATCAGGGTGGGATGAACCCCTGCCTGGATCCTTTAGAGCCCCCCCCCGCTTTGGGATTTTGGGGGGCCGCGGATCTAGGCTCGGGCCATGGGTCTAGGGCGCCCCAGTTGTGAAGGCCCCGCTGGCTAGGCTCTGCTGACCTGCTCCCTTCGGACTGGGGGAGGCAGTAGGGAAAGGAACCGGGTACCTAGCTACTCCTCCCGCACCCCGATCTCGGGGTAAGGCTGGAAAGAGGGACGGACGGAGGGAGGGAGGGAGATGAGTGGACAGAAAAAACCTGTTACTACACCCAGTCTCCTCCATCACTCCCCGTGTCAGTTTCACCCCCTCCCCACCAGGTTAATTTCATTTCCTGGGTTTCACCCCTATCCAGGATCTCAGCCCCCCCATTGTAAGTGCCCCCCCCAATAAAATTCGCTCTGGTTTTTCATAATAAAATGGCGATTTGCTGGCAGATGGGTGGGAGTAATTGGTTTGGGGGAGGTCATCGTGTTAATAGGGGCCCTTGGGGATCAACCCCCCCATACGCACCCCACAGAGGAGAAGGAGGGTGTGGGATGAGCTGGTTCCCGTCTGGGGGGTATCCCTGCCCCATCTGCGGGGGGTGGTGCACCCCAGCAGTATGTGTATGGGGGGCTGCCCCACTGCACTCCCCTGGTGGAGGGGATCCATTCCCCCAAGGGGGGGGCACACTGTTGGGCATTGGAGGGGGGAAGGTTCCTGGTGCTTTGCTTCGGTCACTCTGGCTTTTCTGTGCCCTTCCCCACCCCCAACAAAACCCTTCAAAATAGCCCCAAGCTTCTCCAGCCCTGGGGTGGGGTGTCAGCCGGGGTTGGGGGACAGATGCCTCTGGAATATTAAACAGGCTCTTCCTTTTTGCTGATGGGCTGAACCCGCCACCTGGGGCCAGTTTGCTGGTGGGGCGGTGTAAGGTTCCTTCTCAAGAGGGACACTGAGTTTTGTCCCGCAATTCTGGCCACTGAGCAGCCCCCACTTATGTTATGACCCTCCTCAAATTCCAGCCTGATTCACTGCTCCCCAAAGGTGCACCCCCTCTTCCCCCTCAAAGGTGGGAACTGAATATTAGGGCAGCACAGAGGCAGGGCTGGTTTTTGCTGGGTCTCCAGGTGCCTGCTGAGATCTGGGCTGGCTGGCGCGGACGCTGACCGAGAGCCGGACCCTACGGGAGCCCCCGTTGTGCCAGTCCCTGCTCTGAAGAGCTCCTGGTCTGAACAGCTAAGGAGAGGACAGTCACTTTCTCCCATTTTACAGATGGGGAAACTGAGGCATGGAGCTAGCTGCAGGGACTGTTCCAAGGTCACGCGGGGAGTTGGTAGCAGTGCCAGGATGTGAATCCAGATCTCCTTGCTCCCTGGCTGGGGCCTGAACCACAAGACCAGCCTCCTCTCCCACCCCCTCCTTTTGAGGCCTTTGGCATGTGTGGTGTGTGTCGGGGGGTGCTTCTTGTGGGCTGAGTTGCCTGTCAGGCTCCCAGTATGTCCTTGCTGACAGGGAGCTCTGGGGGTGGGGGTGGGATAGCTGGAGCATCCCCCCAGAGGGCATAATCCCCAGAGCACCACCCCCACCCTTCTGGAAAGGCCCCTCCCATCTGGCCTGGCACAGCTGTTGGGGGAGGGGCATGGAGGCTGTGACCTTCACACAGCCCTCCCCACCCCGGTCTGGATCTGGCCTACTGGTTTGGGGCGTGGGGAAGGGATCAGAGGAAATGAGCTGGGAGGTAGTGGAGGCCCATTTTATCCCAGAGCGGGGAGGGATCTGAAGAAACCCTCAAATACTCTCCCCATTAGTTCCAGAGTCCCAGCCCTGGGTGGCCAGCATGCCCGGGTTCTGCCGCCCGCTCTGGGGTGAAGGGAGGGTCTGATGGGGTAGAACAGGGATAGGCGCTCAGCCAGGACTCCTGCAGTTGGTAGCCAACAGGAATGCACAGGGTGGGCAGCCGCAGGGTGGCATGGGAGTGGTGCTGCCCAAAGCTGGATGCCCCGTCTCCTCTCCTTTGATGCCACCCCATATAGACTCCTCTCCCCTGCCCTCTGCCGCACTCCACTGCCTGGGACTTGCTTCCCCGTGGCAACCTCTATTCCACGGTCCCTGGCGGGCTCCGGGGGCATAGTTGATGGAGGAGGGGACACTGGAAGGGCTTGATGCCCATCCCTGGAGCACTAGCCTCTGCCCTAGACATAGCAGCTTATGGGTGGGGGGGGGCATTAATCTTTTCCTGCCCTAACCATGACCCTTTCCTGTGGTGCGAGGGGCGGTTCCTGGATTGGGGCCTCTGCAAGTTTGGTTTCTCCACCACAGTGTCTCCGAGGGTTGAAGGGGGTGAGGGCCCCTTCCCTCTCTGGTCTGCCTCTGCAGAGTCAAGCAGGGGAGGGATGGGAGTGAGACTAGCATATGATGACTGGGAGCAAGGATGCCTGGGTTCCGTCCCCAGTTGTGGGAGGGCAGTGGTGACTAGTGGTTTGAGTGGCGGGGAGGTGGGTGAAGGCTGGGAGCCAGGACTCCTAGGATCTGTCCCTACCCATTTGAAAGCAGTGGTATCTAGCGGTTAGAGTGGAGGGGCGGGGATGGGTAGACTAGGAGCCGGGACTCCTGAATTCTTCCCTTAGTCATACAAAGGTAGTGGTGTCTAGTGGTTAGAGCAGTGGGCAGCTGGGAGCCAGAACTCCTGGGTTCTATTCCTGGCTCTTCAGAGGCTGCCCCAGCAAACTAACTTGGCTGCCTGCCATCCACAGACTGCACCTCCCCCAGGAAAAGCAGAGGAAGGGATGCGATGGATGCATACCTGCTGGCATTCTTTGAACACCCTCTCCTAAACTTCCCTTCACAGAGGCCCCTCATTCATTAGGACTGTCCCTGCATCCGTGATGGCCAATCCCTGCTAATTCCCACCTGCCATTGCCTGCAAGTGTAGACGGGACCTGCGCTGCCAGGTGTCCTGTGGCAGCCGTAGGATCCCCCTCCTGCCGGGACACTTTCCCATGGTACCACTAGCCCACAGGCCCACTGCACAGCCGGACATGCCAAAGCTTCCTGCTCCCCCTAGTGGCATAGCCAGAGCAGGGATGGAGTCACTAATGAGGCTCCTGGACACAGACAGACCCTCTGGTCCCCTCTGGTTGCCCAGCCTGTGCTGCATGGTTTCGCTGTTTGGGGGCTCCCCTAAATCCCAGTCTGGACTCAGCCATGGAGGGTTGCGCTACACCCCTCCCAGGTCTCAAAGTGACAGAGGTCTTTGCTTTCATGGGTGGGGCTAAGATTGACTCCTCCGCTTGGGAACTGGCTTGGGCTACGGATGGGAGGTACAGACACATCCCCACTCCTTCGGGCTGAATTAGCCAGTGTGTGCACCCTGCAGCTGCCTCCTGCCAATCACATTCTTCCTCTGTGCCTCAGTTTCCCCCCATGGACTGTGAGCTCTTTGGAGCAGGGACTGTTTCACTCTGTGCAGCACCCCACACAATGGGGGCCCTGATCTTGGTCTCTCTAGGGGCTGCTGTGATAATGACAAATCCAGCTATGGGGGCGAAGTGTACATGAAACAGAGGATAAAAGCCCTAATATTGCTGCAAAAAAGGGCAAGACCCCCATTTATCTGGGGCATGTTGATAGGGCTGATGATATTGTATTCGATGCCCTGTAGGGGGCATTCAGAGTCGGGCAAACGTTGCCATTTCCCTCCCTGCGGGGATCCTGCGGGGTGGAATTTCCAGTGGGGCTGGGGGAGGGGAGCTCTTTGGTGCCCATTGGGTTAATTGCACAAGGGAAAGGATGCTTGGTTCGCTGATGCCAGGTCACAGGCAAGAATCTCCATCTCGTTTTAGATCAGCGGGCCCATTTAGCCCGGTATCGTGCCTGTGACAGTGACCATCTCACATGGCAATTCTGGAATAGCCTGCCCCCCAGAATATTTGCTCCGCTCGTAGGCAGCAGTTGGCTCCAGACTAGAGATCCCTGCCCAGCACCTTGGTTCAGTAGTAATCTTTGTTAATGTAACACTGGAAAGTCACCCCTTTTAGGAACTGAAGTTCCTAGAGTTCTTGTGGCAGTGAGTTCCGCAGGCTCACCCCACTCTCATCTTCCTGGTCTCGCTGCAGGAATAACCAGCTGGATTCTCCAGCCTGGGAGAGGTCAAGAGGTCAGACTGGAAGATCAGAACCACCTGGAAATCTAGGATGTGTGTGCCGAGGCCTTGAGAACGTTACCCCATTATAAAAACGTGCCGGGTGTTTTCAACCCCACTCTTGTCCTGCGGGGTGGCCTGTGCTGTGGCGTGGGGCTCTGTGGGGACAAGCTATGGTGCAGCAGATGAGCAGGTTCAATGGGTACCTCTGCACTGGTGGCAATGAGCCGTCACACAATGGGAGCTGCCCAGGTTTACACAGCTGGAGCATCCGCCTTTCATGCCGCATCCTGCCAGGGTGCTAACGTGCCCGTGCCAGGGGCTGTCCTGTGGCCTTAGGATTTTAAACGCCTCTCTCCCCCCTTGCATGTCTGAAATTGACACTGTAGAGAGGGGAAAAAACCCAGGAGCTGAGACCCTCTTTGCCCACATCCCAGGACCACTTCCCCCTGCTCTGACCCGTCTTGACTGGGAAGCCAGCCCCAATGTGTGTGGAACCAGTACCACAGTCAGAGCGGGCAGGAGGAGCGGAGGGACCACCCGCCTAGCACCTTGATTCTGCATTTCTGGGGGAGACTATAATGCTTGCCTGTTCCCACCAGCCCCCCAGCCCCGCTGGCTACCATCCGGGGGATTGTTTTGCAGACAGGCAGGCCCAGGAAGGAGGAGGTTTTGAGATGGGGACAGCAGAGGCGGCGATTTGAGCCCCCCCCTTCGTCCAATTCCAGAACCCACGGGCCGATCCACTCCTCCCTTCTCTCCATTGTTATTATTTAGCTGGCGACGGAGCGGGGGCGTCTGCCACCGATTTCTGGAGCCGCGCTACCTGCCTGGCGCCCAGCTCTGTCTTACGGCGAGAGACGGGTGGGGGGGGAATATTTCCCAGTGGGCCTTCTGCAGTAGCACTGAATACATTACGGCCACCTCATCTGCTCATGCACACCCATCTCCTGGTGCGGGCACTGGCAGACGGTGCCGGCCTAGGGATGCTGATCATATGGGGCGGGGGGAGTTTGCCAGACGTGCCCTGGGGACTAATGGAGTCACATATTTTCATATCTGGCCATCAGGGTGGGGGGTGCGTGGCAGGGAGGGAGCATCAGGCAGCCGGAGAGAGAGAGGAATTAGGGCCGGGAGAGAAGTGCTGGGTTCTGCCTCTCCACGGATCTCTCCATCGCCATGTTATTTGCTGCTCACTCGCTCTCTCCATCCACCCCCCCACCCCACCCCGTCTCTATCTCTGCATCTATCCTCACGCACCCGTCTTGGTCTCTGTATCTACCCACCCACCCCGATCTCTGTATCTATCCACCCCCTCCTGTTCCTTTTATCTCTGTATCTACCCACCCATCCCCAAATCCCCATCTTGATCTCTGTCTCTGTCCACCTAGCCACCCACCCCCACAGTCATCGTCTTTCTCTCTGTATCTACCCATCGACCCTGTCTCAACCTCTGTATCTATTCACCCACCCATCCCCATCCTGATCTCTATCCATCCATCCCAACCTCTCCAACACCCCCTTTGCCTCTGTATCTACCAATCCATCCATCCCCACCCACCCATCCCCCCGATCTCTGTATCTCTCCACACCAGCCCTTCACAAGCACCCCCTTTCTCGCTGTATCTGCCCACCCCTCATCTCCCCCTCTCTGTATCTATTCAACAAACCACCCCTCACCGCCCTCTGCATCTGTATCGACCTGTCCATCCATCCCTGAACAAGTCCCTGTTTATCTCTATACCCACCCATCCATCCCCATATATACCCATCTTTCTCTGTGTCCACCCCTCTCCACACCCATCCATCTCTCTATCTATCCAGCCACCCCATGCCCCCCTTTTCTCTATCTCTGTATCCATCCAACTGCCCCAGGCACATTCCTGCCCCCCCCCCCCCCCGCCGAGGTTTTAACCCCTCTAGTGCTCTGTATTCTGTTCTGTTCAGGGGAGACGAGGGGAGTTTGTCTACGTCTGGGGTGGAGCAAGGGGTGGGTCATCCTGTTACAGCAGGGAGAGAGGGAAATCAGGGGTTTCACCCCACATTAGCTGTTAGGAGGTCCTGTTGCGCCCCCTTTCTCTGGCACCCATCATCTGCTGTCCTTAGTGTCTCTTCCCTGCCCAGCTTCCCTGATAACCCCAGTGGCTGAGATGAGGCCCCAGACTGGAATCAGGTCTATCTGGGGCTCCTTCAGCAATTCACCCCGCGGCAAGGTGGGGAATCTGCCCCATTGACCTGAGCCTTCCTAAGCTATTAACCCTTTCAGTGCACCTTGCCGCCAGCTGCTGTGAAAACACCATGCTATTATGCAGATTTCCATAGCACGGAGAGGTTACAGCGGAGGTCAGGGCCCCGTTGTGCCAGGTGCTGCATGGAGCCCGAGGTCAGGGTCCCGTTGCGCCAGGTGCTGCACAGACACCCAGTGAGAGACAGATCCAAAGAGTTCCCAGTGTAAACAAAGGGAAGATCATTATCCCCCTTTATAAGTGGAGAAACTGAGGCACAGAGCAGTGATGTCACTGGTCCAAGGTCAGTCATGAGTCAACGGCAGACCCCGGAGCCAAACCTGACCTCCTGAGCTTCAGCCTAGCACCTCAAAACCCTCCTTCCTATTTTTCGGAGCGACTGGTGCTGGAAAGATGAACTAGCCCCGTGTCCTTCCCTCCTCCCCCTCCACACCAACTTGGCACAGAGCAACGGGCGCATCTAGCCGGCCATCTTGTCTCCATGATGGCTGGGCCTGTCACCCTTCTCACAGCAACAGTTTCATGCTGTCTGCAGACTCAGGCGGATGCTGAGGCTGGTTACACTCAGGTTCCTTCCGCAGTCATGGAGGCTAGGCTCCGAGTGCACTATTTGGATCGTGATGCAGTGTCACCCCACAAGAAGGGGCCCTGGGAGGGGGGTCTGGCTCTGTTTCCTGCAGTGGATGAGGCCAGCTGGAGTGCTGTCCGGGGTGCACTCCATGCTGAATGTATCTAGTGGGGCTGAAGGCACTGCAGAAATGGCTGAGTTTATATTGTCTCTCTGCCATCTTCCATCATTTCTTGCTGCATCTGATTCTGTCATCCCCCCACCTCTCTGTTTCTCCTGTCCCATTCCTCCCATCCCCACTCCTCCGTTGTTCCTCCACACACCCCTCTTCCCCCCCCCCCCCCCCCCCACCAGCCCAGCGATGGCAGCCCCTGCCATCCCTCAATCCAGCTCCGGTCCAAGGCAATGGCTAATTGATATGATAACCCAGCGCAGACTTGATTACGGAGATAATTGGCTGGTGCCGGGCCGGGGAGCATGGTCCCAGCTTAATTTGGTTGGAGTCCGCAGGGGCTGCGAGAGTTTGGAAAATGCCCTAATTGAATTTCTGCCCAAGCAAACCCAGCCCCCTCCTCAGCACCACACCAGAGTCAGTCACACACCCCCGGGCCCAGAAGTGGTTCTGGGCTGCATGCAGCAGCACCCTCTAGGGGTGAGGCCTTTGGGGGGAGAGCCCTGAGAATGCCGCTTCCTAGAGGCCAAGACTGTAGCTCGGGGCCCAGGGACTAGAAAATTGAAGGTTCAACTCTTGGTTCCTCAACTGGGATTCTTCAGGCACCCGCTGCGATTGTCGCTGTGGCTGCAAACTGGCTTCGCTTTGGCTTCTGCTGCTTTATCCCAAAGGCAAATGAGGAGATAGAACCCAGGAGTCCTGACTTCCAGCCCTCCCCCACTCTAACCCCTAGACCCCATTCCCCTCACAGAGCTGGGGATGGAACTCAGGCCCTGACGCTCAGCCCTCTGCTCTAGCCACTAGACTACACTCCCCTGTGAGAGCTGGGAGGAGAACCCAGGACATTCACCTAAGAGGACAATAGGCTACTACTGCTGCCAGTGAGCAGACTTCCTCTTTAGCTGAAGCAGTAGAACCTGCTTGGGGTGCTGGGTTCCAGTTGCGAAAAGGCATTTGGGGCCTGGATCTTAATATGAGGTGTATTGTGGGGGTGCTGGCCAAGAGCTGGGCCCCTTTGTGCCAGGTGCAACACAGACTCTGAGCAACAGCCCCTGCCTCAAAGAGCTCCCAGTCTGAATGGACCTAGGGTGGGAGGAGAAACTGAGGCACAGAGAGAGGAGGGGCTTACTCAAGGTCAACCAACTGGGAAGCAGCAAAGTCAGGAATAAATCCCAGGTCTCACAGCTGAGGGCCTCCGCCCACTAGGCCTCACAGCCTGTGCTGCTTTGCGTTTTCATCCTCTCACTGCTCGGAGGCGTTCAGCAAAGGCCAACGGCAAATGTAAACACAGCCTCCAACCAGCACAGATCCTGACGTCGCCCCAGGCCAGCACCACCACTCAGCTGGGCCTGGGCTTGGCACTGGCCCTTTAAAGATTCTGTGGGTCATTGATTATCAGGGAAGAGTGTGAAGTAGGATATAGGAACCGGCCACCACTGAGTGAGGCGGGTCCCCCCAGAAGCCAGTCGGGAGCTGTGTCTGTTAACCATTTTTAATTAGCTGCACATGGCCCACTGGAGGACCCCAAAACTTTTCACTGAAAGGAATCAGCCAATCCCTGAGAGCCCAGAGTTGGTGCTGCTGCACAGGGAGAGAAACTGAGGCACAGGATGAGGAAGTGACTTGCCAAAGGCCACGCAGCAAGGCATAGCTAGCCAAGGAACCTAGGAGTCCTGGTACCCAGCCCTCCTGCTCTAACTACTAAACACCACTTCCCTTCCAGGCTGGGGACAGAATCCAGGCGTCTCGGCTTCCAGCCCCTCCCAACACCCTGATCGCATTCACGTCTGGTATTGGGAGTAGAACCCAGGAGTCCTGGCTGCTGGTCTGCCCAGTTCTAACCACTAGACCCCACTTCCCCCCAGAGCCAGGCATGGAACCAGGAAGTCCTGCCAGTCAGCCCATCTCCCTATTGCATCCCCCCGCAGGAGAGTCCCAGATCCTAGTCCCCGCATATGACTCCCACCCATGCTGGGCACCACAACTCACCGCTTGAATTAAAGGAGGAACTCCGCCAGACAGCAGGAGCTGTAGGCTTTTTTCCTCTCTGTGGACCAGCCACAAGGGGGCAGGCAGCTGGTTATGTGCTGTACTCTAGAACTTTTCTCATGCAGCCCCTGAATTTTGGGGGTGTCCCTGAGCAGTGGAGACTCTGGGCCCTGATTTCTCAGGGTCCTGATGTCAGTGGGATGTTCAGGGAAGCCATCCCCATGGTGTGTTGGTGTGAGAGGGATGAGCTAGCTAGCTGTGCCAACCTGGGGGGGGGATCCTGGGGGGTAGGGAGGACACAGAACATCCTAGGAAGGTTGGGTCACACCTCAGGTGGGGGCTGGATGGCTGAGGCACCCCAGGATCCTTCTGTCTTCCCCCCAGGAAAGGGGTGCGGTTGCTGAATGAACCGTCTTGCTGGGGCTGTAGCCATGATGCCACTACTGGGGGCCACGGCTCCTTGGTGTTGCCCAGAGCCAGACTTGGCTTGTGAGTGAACTCGGCTTGGAGCCAGGAGATTTAGAGGCAAGGCCCAGATCTGTGTGACCCTGGCTGGGTCAGATCTTCGCTCTGTGCCTCAGTTTCCCCTCTGCCAAATGGGGCAACGAATCCTTCCTTTGCCTGCTTAGATTGCAAATGCCTCAAGATGGGGGTGCTTTCTTACTCTGCATTTGTGCAAAATGGGGCCTGGTCTCAGTTGGGGTCTGGGCAGCACTGGGCATAAAGAGGCCCTGATTTCTTCTGCAGCCTCTAAAAAGCTGGTGGAGGGCAGGTCTCTTGTTCTGTTCGTCCAGCACCTGGCGCAATGGTTGAGCTCCTAGAGAATCACTAACAACAGGCCCAAGAACTGGCAGGGGGACACAATGGGCTCAGTGTGGGGTGGGCCTTGTCCTTCGCTCTGGGAAACTGCCCATGCCCTATGCGATCATTTCACCACCGGCTTCTGCTGCAGCCCCCACCCTGACCGTGCCGCAGCTGGGGCCGGATGTGTGGAGCGTCATCCCTCCGACACTGCTGAATGTGGGTCTCTGAGTCCAGCACTGACCACGCTCACACTCGCCAGCCCACGCCAGCCTGAGTCACAGCCATGGGGCTCTGGTGGATGCCTGGATTACAGTGGCAGCATCACCCCTGGGAGGGCGAGGGGGAGGGTTCAAGTCTTGCTTCCAGAGCTGGAGCTAGGAAGGAACTGGCCGGATCGGCAGGATTTTTCCCCACCTCCTCGGTGTTTCTAGGCGTGATGGAGACTTTCCCTCCCTTGACTTCCCAGGACATTTATTAAGTGTATGATGGCCTCACACAGAGGTGAGATCAGGGCCCCTTGTGCCAGGCGCTGCCCAGACCCTCAGAGAGTCAGTCTCTGCCCCAGAGAGCTCACAGTCTAAATAGACAAGAAGTGGAAGGTGAAACTGAGGCACAAAGAGGGGAAATGAATTTCCCACAGTCAGAGCCGGAAATAGAAGCCAGGTGTCCTGCATGCCAGGCTCCTAGCCCTGGTGCTTCCATTTATGAATGGAGGGGGAAATCTGTCTCATCATGTCAGTTTCAGCCTGTTGCATCCTGGGGTATGTAGTTCCCAGGGTTCCGGGCATTAGGTTTCCAGCTGGCTCAGGGCAGGAGCAGAGTTAAGGGTATCTGGGCAATCTTTGAACTGTTGACTTCCATCCTTGTGCTGGAGCAGCTGGTCCCCAGGCAGCTCAGAGGCCTTTTTCCACTGTAGCCACCACAAGGAAGAGCAATCACCCATGGCCAGTCTTCAACCCCTTCTAGTGGCTGATGGGCGTGATGGGACAAGAGCCTTCTGTCTCTTCACTCATGGTGCTGGGGCTTCTGCTAGCTTGTGAAGCTGGAGGCTGGCATTATTAGGGTTCCAGTCTTGCTGACAACCCAAGCTGGGGAGTTTGGTTAGATCCTCTTCTGTTCCCCCGGCCTGCAAGTTGAATGCAGGGATCCCGACCCCCCGCCCTTAATGCCGGATTCATTATTTAAAAGCAGAGTGGAGAGGAGAAGGAAAGCAACGTTCATTATCATATTGAGAAAATTACCCCCATCCCCCTAACCAGCAATTTTCCTGCCACACAGTTCAGCACTGACTAGCCCATTAATTATAGAGATGAAAAATCATTTGGAAACCAGGAAAGGAAACTAATTGGCTCTTCCCCCAGCTAAAACGAGTGAGTGCTAGTGAGAGAGGGGAGCAGAGGTCCCGCGCACAAGAGGGTCCCGTTGGGTTCTCCTCCCTGGGTAGATTCTCAGAACTCTCCCTTCCCTCCGAGCTGTCTAGGAAGCAGGGCACATGGTCAAGAGGAAGGAGGGGCCTGTGGTTAAAGGGTGGACTGAGGAGATCTGGCTTCACTGCCCTGCCTTGGGATGACCTTGGGGGAGTTGCTGCACCTCTGTGCCTCAGTTTGCCCATCTGTAAAATAGGGATAATGGCCCTTCCTTTGTCTAGTCACAAGCTGAGCTCCTCAAGGAAGGGGCTGCTTCTCACCCTGTGTCTGCAGCACCTGGCAAATGGAGTACTGGTCTCAGCCGGGGCTGTGCAGCGCCCTGCACAATGTGGTTTCTAGATGCTCCCATAATATGCCTAATGAGACTAGATCGGAACCAGTTTCTTGGGGACTTTGCCTGCCAGGCCCCCTTGGGTTAGAGATAGCTGGAGTCTAGGTTACTGAGCATTGGCAGGGAGGAGAACCCATCCGGACCCTCTTGTGCGTGGGACCTCTCCTGGGTTCTGTTCCTGGCTCTGGGAGCAGAGTGGGGTCTAGTGGGACCAGGACTCCTGGGTTCTAGCTCCATTCAGCCCCCTTGCCCTGCTCCATGCCAGAGCCCAGGGCTGAGCGGTCACTCAGCCCCACAGAACCAGGTGGAATGGAAAGGGGCGGGGCAGCACGTTTCCTTCTCAGAGTCCCCCAGTTAAGGGGTGCGGGTGGGGCCCAGCCTGTAGGTGCCGGGGTCGTTACAGGTCAGGGCCAACGGGCAGGCACAGAGCGAAGCCCAGGAAGGTCTCAGTCAGGAATGCCCCAAAGCGCATCAGCAGAGAAGGGGCTGCAGGCTGGAAGTGAGGAGCACCCTATTTCCCAGCCCCCAGCTTGGCCAGTGTCCCTTGATCCCATCCCACAGCCCCCAGCTAGCCCAGGCCTTAGCAGGGGGCTGGTCCCTTCTCTGACCTTCCCTCCAAGGGAAAGTGCTGAAGCGAGAGAACCTAACACCGGGCTGCCTGATCTCCAATCCCTCCCCTGGGGAGCTGGGAGTCAAGGGCGTCCGAGCTCCTGTTTCAGGCGGCCGTGTCCTATGGCCAGGTGAGGCGGCTGGGGTGATGGGCGGGTTTCCCAGGGGGCACCGTGTGATGACTCAGCCCCGCGGGGGCCGGGCCTGCGGCTCTGGAGCTAGAGGGGGAAGGGGACCACCGTCACTCTGTGTCCTTCCCAGGCTGCTGGGGTTTGGGCAGGGGAGCAGCGCATCAGGGGAGGAGCACATCAGGGAGCTATGTATAACGGGCCCTGTGACCAGCCCCCATCCTAAGGCTCCTTGCCTGCAAGGGTCCCCCCAGGCTGAGCAGGATGGGGCCAGGCTGGGCCCCGCTGGAGTAACGGGGATATGAAATATGCTCCGTGTCTCAGGATCCACCATTATAACTGATCTCTGTAGTGGGTGCTGTCCTCTCACAGTCAGTCCTGGCCCCCAGCACTCTTCTAGGGGGCCAGTGCTGGAGGGCGTGGGGCCGAGTGCTGAGGTTTGGGGGCGGTAATGCCCAGGGGTCCATCCCTGCCCATATTCAGGGTCATCTCACAGGAGGCCTCTTTCCCCTTGCAATGGGCAGGGAGGGGGGGTCTGGGAAAATGGATGCCAAATGAGGAAGCTACCCTGTTCAGTCCAGAAGGGGCCTTGACCCTGCTCCCCCAATCCTGGAGCCCTTTGCAAACAGTAACACCTGATGGGGAAACCGAGAGGGCATTCCAGGGTGTCTCAGCGCATTGGAAACAGCCCCAGAGAGAACCCAGGAGTCCTGGCTCCCAGCTGACCCCCCACCATGCTCTAACCACTAGACCCCAGCACCAGGGACAGGAGCTAGGACTCTTGGCTCCCAGCTCCATGTCGGAGAGGCCCTCGGTTGCTGATCTCCATGAACCAGAACTCACGTGTGTAGGTCCACTGCCCTGTCAAGGCTCTGCCAGGGCGGGGTGGGGGGGGGGGGGGGGGCGGCGCTGGGGGTCCCCCGAGGCTCCCAGCTGTTCACATCCCCCATCTTTTCCCCCCACACCATGCCAGAGCCACCAGTTCTCCCTCCTCCCTTTCATGATGTTCCCATTCTTTCCACTCCCTCTCCCCCCATCTCTCCCTTTCCCCTTTTCCTCCCAGGTTAAGTTGCACACCTGAAGGGAACGATGCAACCCCAACCTCTTTAGACTGGAGCGGGAGTCAGACAGCATTTCTGACTCTGGGTATGTGGGTGGGGAGGGGGGGTGTCAGGTCTGGATTAAGGGGCATGACGGCAGAGATGCAGTGGGGGGGGGCATGTAGGAGCTGGGATTGAGGGGCACCAACACTTCTGGGGGAGCCCAGGCAGGGATAGCCAGATCGGAGGGATGAACCCCAAAGCTGTCCACGCTCTTCCCTAAGTATCTGAGAGATAGGGTGCCAAACAGCACCCCTTAAAGAGCAAAAGAGGAATTATAGCCATCCTAGGAGCCTGGAGGGGGGCCGTGGATTTGGGGAATGGTTAGGAGCCAGAACTCCCGGGCTCTGGGAAGAGAGTGGGGTCTAGGGCTCTTGCTAAAATCTCCCGCCAATGGGGCACCAGAGCAGACTGTTTGGCAGCCCCCAAACTGGACCCGTCCAACCCAGCTCATAGCACACATGGGGTGCTGGACAGAATGGGGGCTTCTTGGGGGGGCTGCATTCCTGGCAGGATACTCCGGGGCATGACCGGAATAGGATGGTGGCCCAGACCTTGCCAGACTGTCCCAGTGGCCCCATCTGGGGCTGCATCCCTCCATTTCAGCACCTTTTTGGGCAAAGCCGTGGAATTGGGACCAGGCTCTGGCCCAAAGCAGCAGGTGGAAGGACGCCCAGTGAGTTCAGGCCCCTGGGGTGGGAAACCAGGCCTGGCCTGTTGTGCCCATCTGCCCTGACATCCCGTCACCGCTCGCATTGGCTGATCCAAGGAAAGGTGGAAATACCAGCCCAGGGGAAAGTGGCTGGCTGGGTTTAGCTCCTGCCCAGAAGCAGGTTTATATCTCTGAACCTGTCCTCCTCTCTGCTCCCCACCACAGGCATGTTCCCCTTCCCATTGAAACCTTCCTTCTGGACCCACCACGCTACCCTGTAGCAGGGAGTTCCACAGGAGAGGCAGCTTGGACGTGGTGATTCAGGAAACCTGGGTCTATTCCCGGCTGACCAGCCTGCAACCTTGAGCAGATTCCTGTACCTTAGTGTCCCATCCATTGTGTGTAAATTATTTATGCCAGGGACTGTCTCTTTCACTGGGAATCTGTGCAGCGGCCGGCGAAGTGGGTCCCTGATCTTGGCCAGGGTCTGTGCTGTACCATACTCCCCAAGGTGCTTCTGTGATATAAATAACAATGAGTTTAAATGTGTTGCCATTTGCTGACGCTGCCTTCTCCTGGTTGCTTGTGTCTCTGGAAAGGCACCTTTGCTCTGCCTACGTCTGATCCCAAGTGGGGTGAAATCTGTTCTTCACGGGAGGTACCACAGAAAATCAGATCCCTGGAGGTTGGCGTGGTTCCTTCAGTTTGTGTTGTCATTTAAAATCTGGGCTGTTTGGAAGTGGCAAAGACTCAGTGTCCTTTGCCCAGAGATCCCTGTTCAAGCGAGACAAGAGGTCACTTTCTAGGTAGAAAGAAACATTGCCAGCTCTGGAACAAGAGCATTAAGGTGGCAAAATCAAGGGCTACAGTGTTGGGAAATGCCAGAATTAAGGCCGCCTGGGTAACCTTAACTCTGCCCTCTGATGTGTCTGCATTAAGAGATGCTCTTTCATGACATCCAACACTATTCTTTCCCCCGGAGCCTTGCCTCATTCAGCGTGCACACGTTGGCCAGCGTTCCCCGAATGAGCAGTTCCACCAGCTTTCTTTTTATCCCCCTCATTCAGCATGCGGCCACAGCCCCATTCACTGCCACTAGCCAAACCCCGGGTTATTAATGTCCTCGCTGGCTTTTCTATGGTGCTCATCTCCGCCACAGCCAAGAGCTTTGCAGCCATTCAGGAATTATCTCTTCAGTGCCCCAGGAGGTGAGCCAGATCCCAACCTTGAAGGTGGGAAATGGAGGCACAGAGAGATTAAGGTCAAAAGTGGCCACCCATGTTGGGGGCCTCAATTCAACAACCCGAGGATGTGACTTTGCAGGGGATGTGGCATTACACAGCCCTTTGTACATTCAAAGTGTGGAGACTGAGCGTGCTTCAGCCACTCCAATCCCAGACTCCAAGGCAGGTGCCTGGAAAATGAGGCACGCCCAATTAGCGGACGCCTGTGAAGAGCTTGGTGGAAGGGATGGCAAGAGCCGCCAGATGCTGATTCCGCTCTTTCCGCTGAGTGTTGAAATCCAGGTCTCCCGGGCAGCAGCCGGTTCCCTTAACCTCGAGACCCCTTTACTATTCCTGCAGCCCCAGCCTTGTTCACGCCAACCTCTGCAATGAACGAGGCAGGGTCCCATAGCAGCCGCCTCGCTCCCATCCCTAGAGCAGGGCCGGCCCACACGCTGCCTGTGGCATGGTCCCGTGTAGAACAGCTGAGAGCGCATCATTAGGTGTCCCAATGTAGGGGCAGAAGGCGGTAGAGCTGCGGGTGCCCGGGTGGACATCCCGGCATTCCCGAGCTCTGGAAAGATATCAGTGGCCGCATGTGATTAACTGGAGTTGCTTCAGGGAATAGGGTGTGGGCTCAGCAGGGGGCACCCCTCCCTGAACGACCAGGGCCGGGCCCAATGCCCCAAGGCAAGGGGGCGCTGTGCTGGTGTTGTGAAGTTCAGCTCTGAACAGGAGGTTTTGGTTGCACGTGGTCAGGAGAGATCTGGGATGGGAGGCAGGACATGAAAGCCGTAGTCACGGTTAAATCCGGACGGTGTAATGGGTCTTCTAGAAGCAGAGAACTGCCCTGGCCAGAGTGGATGAGCTATGTCATCTATCTATCTATCTATCTATCTATCTATCTATCTATCTATCTATC
>ML685915.1:346814-364383 GCA_007922175.1 Pelusios castaneus | reverse complement strand
TATCTATCTATCTATCTATCTATCTATCTATCTATCTATCTATCTATCTATCTATCCTTGTACACCCCCTGCGTCTGTCTGTCTATGGCCATACACCCCCTCACACCCATCTCTCTCTCTATCCTGGATCTGACTCTAACCATTTGTTTTCCATGGGCTTCTCCACCCCACACACAAATCCCCTCCAGCGTCCCCCACCTGACTTGCTTCTTCCTACATCCCAGGGCCCCCTCCCAGTCACCCAGTCACAAGTGAGTGGCAGGGCCCAACTGGGGCCTTCAGGCCATCCCAGCTGGCCAACAGGGGACCCTGCGGAGCTGATCAAAGCACCCAGTGACAGACTTGGTTCCATGGCAGGGGACGGGAAGCTGGCTAGTGCCCAGTGATGGGATGCCAAGGGAAGGCCAGGGGCATCTGCCTCCTGCTCATAGTGGGAAGAGCTGTAATGCAGCCTGTCAGATCCCATCAGCCCAGCAGGAGGCACTGCACTGCAGGGAGCAGGGTGGACCTTAACAGGGGTGCTCCCTCCTCCCCCCCTCCCTAGCAGCCAGCGCTGCCCCAAATGCCCCAGGGCGGGGCACTGCAGTTGTTGCTTTTTGACCCAGGGGTCGAAGCAAAGCTGCGTCTGTCTGTTGTTAAAGGCCCTTTGCAATAACCAGGGTGTTAAAGTCTCCCCTTCCATAAATCCCCTGCCCGTCCCCATCTTGCATGATAAGGAAGAAGGCTGGCAGGGGGGAATCCTGGGTTCTCTTTCCAGCTATGCGAGGGGCATGGTGCCTAATAGTTAGAGAAACAGGGTCCAGGCATCAGGACTCCTTGAGTTCTATCCCAGCTGTGTGAGGGGAGCAGGACCTAGTGGCTAGAGATGGCAGGAGCAAGGAGTTCTTCTGGATGGAAAAGGCGGTGGGCGGCTGCTCAGCTCTGGGAGGGGAATGGGATTTATTGGTTATGGCAGCAGATTGAAGTTCTGAATTCCTGGGTTCTGTTCCTCACTCTGCTACTGACTTCCCTTGGAGCAAGTCCCTCTGTGCCTCAGTTTCCCCTATCTGTATGGCAGTATGGAGGAACAAACCCCTCTTGCCTTTGCGGTTAGCGTAAATGGGCTTGAATCCGGGTAGCTCTTTCCATCCAAGCTCTTCAGGGACTGGCTGGAATCAGGCTCTCCCATGCCCGTTTCACTATACCCACAGCAGAATTTGGATCACCCTAACTGTCGGTGAAATAGTCACACCCTTAACTGATGTGGCTACGCTGGTGCAAATGTTGTCTATAGATAGCCGGGGAAGGATTCGATTTTTATCTATAAATGTCGGCAGTGGTCCATTTCACCGGCCACACGCACAAACCCGATAAAAAAATCCCCAGCGATGACATTTACAAGAGAGGCAAAGTGAGAAAAATGCTTCTCGAGAAGGTTGGACGTAAGGCAATTGACGGCGTATGTTTTGAGATGTGACACTTACAGTGTGTGTTTAATGGTTACGGAGCATCGCCTGTTTCAATCGCAACCTCTGTTGTTGTTCAGTAATTATTGTCTCTCTCCTCCCCCCATCCTTCCCCCCAACTGTGAAAGCCGAAATTGATAAAAATGAGGAGAAATGCTTAAAAATAAACTTTGGTGTCATCAGTCGAAATGGTAAAAAAATATTGAATTCCGCTAAGCTTAGCTATAGGCCAGGCTTCATTGATACCTTCTGTTGGTTGGCCAGAACAAAATCATTGTAAAAACCTCGCTGTCGCTGCAGTTGACATTGGGATTTTCATTTGAGTTAAGCTAACCTGATTGCAAGAAACCCACAGACTCTCTCCTCCACGTGTGGTGCTCAAAGCCACCAGCGGTACTGGCTACATTTTCAGTATAACCTAAACTGAATTTATCGTTTTCTGGGTAGAAACACCTAGCGGATGAAGCAGCACACTGGGACTCTATTCCCAGCTCTGCTGCTGGCTTGATGGGTAACCTTGGGCAAAGCATTTCCTCACCTTGTGCCTCAGTGTCCCCATCTGCAAAATGGGGCTTTTTTTTTTGGTGAAGGGCTTTAAGATCTGCAGATGCAAGGTGCTCAGTGAGATCTTTGATTCTAAGAAAGGCTCCGGGGGGGGGGGGGTGAGTTTAAGCTTGCTCTAGTTTTTGTACCAGTATAAGCATGTCCGTCAGTGTGATTTATCCCAGAGATAGTTAAATCAATACAGCCTCAAAACCCCATGATTTTAAACTGGTGCGGACAAGACAATGCAGACTTTCAGTCCATGCTAACTGGTTGAGTGGGAATGTGCCGGGGCATCTACCTTGCGCTGGTCAGGATGGGGTTAAAAGGGCTCTGGGATTGGCAGCCAATCAGAGGAGGCTGCAGGAGAGCCAATCAGAGCCCCAGAATAAAATAGAGCTGTCAGATGGCACAGGGTAGTACCTCTTGGCAGGTCAAAGGGGTCGGAAGGTCAGGATCATGGACAGAGCAGTGCTAGGGCCCTGATGAGCCAATGGTAGCAAAGGGAAAGTGGGAAAGTGGTCCAGGAAAGACTGGCACAGACTTGGGGAAAGAGTGATGCAGGTTGCTGCATGTAGGTTCCTTGGGTTGGGCCCAAAGTAGTGGGCGGGCCCAGGTCCCTCGCCAGCCCACTAGTGGAGTGGTGGTGGTGGACTGTGGCAGCTATTGATACAAGTAGTAAAGCCGGAACTGTTGAATCCTCTGGAATCAGGGAAAACATGGGTTGAGGCTTGGCCAGAGGCCTGAGGCCAGCAGAAGATGTGGTTGGTCCAGGCAGAGCTGAGGAAGCCCACCTGTGAACATCAAGAGGGAGACAGAGCACAGGCTGAGGACTGGGTGTCTGCTTGAGCTGTTCCCCAAAACAACACCAGGAGGTTCCCATCTGGCAGGGAGTGCTGCCAGCCTGTCACAGGGAACAAATTCAACTCAACTAGCTAGTGTCTCGGAGTTTGACTAGCCAAGTCCGTCAAAACAGGTTAGCTCACGTATTTTAGAACTCCAGTGTGGACACTCCAGGTTGTATTCTAGCACCTGCTCTCTGGTTTGCTATCCTAGGCTTCATCTGGACTGGCTAATGTGTGCTAAAATAAAACTTGCCAGGTCTAAAAAGGTGGTGGTAGCTAACATGGGTTAAAACACGCTTTCTAGCCTTGTCCAGAGAAGCCCTTAGCTGACAGATGTTGTTGGTGAACATGTTTTAACAACACAGATCAAAGTCAAAGAATCAAAACCTCATCCCTTGTGCTTACAGCTAAAGCTATTTTTTCAAACAGAGACTTCTTTTCTCCCAACTGCTCCTTGGGTGTTTGAATTAAATAAACTTCCCCAACACTGAGAGAACCTGTGCCTAATGATACGGGGGGGTGGGGGCAGAGTGAGGGCAGCTGGCTTCCACAATGTTACTGCCCATGCTCAGTCCATGAGGGTATATGCACTACAAGCCAAACAGCAAATCTTGTTCCCCGAGACAGTGCTTCTGCCAATGGTAAATAAAAACTCTGCTCTTCATTTATCCACAGCATTGGGTGCTTGTTTGCACCAGTGCAAGGAGAGGGTGAAACTCCTCCCGTATCATTGTGTTTCCCGCGGTCGTGCGTGGTGATGGAGTAATGGTGATGGGCAAAGCAATGGGAGCGTCAGAGCCTGGGGTTTTAAACAGCTCAGATGTTGGGTTTTTTTCAAACCTCGCTTCTTGGCACGAATGAGCTTTGGCATGTGTGGAATCCCTGCTCTCTAGTTTTCCACGGAGACTCCCGGAGGGGTAAGATTTGAATTTCAAGCAGGAAAACCAAACGTCTCAGGCTTTGTTTGCCCTGGCTAAAGAAGGCAGGAGAACCCTGCTTTCCCAGTTCACTTCCAGGACTCCTTCAACACGCAGGGCCTGAACAAACCCCCAGTTGCTGTCAGCCAATGCTTTTGTCCTGCCCCGTGGCAGGACTCCAGGCTAGAAGGGCCCACTGGTGGCTCAGTGGGGTGACCCCCGGTGCCAGAGAACAGGCGAGCACGGCCTGCTGTGCTGTGCCTAGGCCTATTTGGGGGGGAGGGCAGGGCTGTGCAGTTGGGCTGGGGTGCTGCAGGCAAGGGCTCGATGAAGGAAATGGGCCATTTCTCTCTGGGCGCCCCTGCCCCCCATTCCCGGAGCTGGGGGGAGGGTAGATGCAGATGGGTTGAATGTTGTGTGGGCTGGATTGCTAATTTCACCCCCCCCCGAGTCTTCCTTCCCTCTTCCCTGCTCCCCTTTCTCCCCCGCGCCCCGCACCCTAACATGGATCTGAGTGTCAAGGAGCTGCGAAGATGAGCGGTTGCCATGGAGATGTGTCACGGGTTCTAGAGTAAGGACTTTTGTCACTAAAGACGATCCCGCTGTCTAAGGGGGGGTGGGGGGGGCAGGGCTTGCTCTTGCTCCTGGCTCTGGGAGGGGAGAGAGGTTTAGGGGGTAGAGCTGGGAGGAGGGGCAGGGCTAACACCCGTTCTTCTGGCTTCTCTTTCCAGCTCTGGGAAGGAAGTGAGGTCTAGTGGGTAGAGCTGGGGAGGGACAGGGCTGAAAGCCAGGACCCCTGGGTTCTCTTTCCAGCTCTGGGAAGGAAGTGAGGTCTAGTGGGTGAAGTTGGAGGGGAGGGGCTGAGAGCCAGGACCCCTGGGTTCTCTTTCCAGCTCTGGGAAGGAAGTGATGTCTAGTGGGTAGAGCTGGGGAGGACAGGGCTGAAAGCCAGGACCCCTGGGTTCTCTTTCCAGCTCTGGGAAAGAAGTGAGATCTAGTGGGTAGAGCTGGGGAGGGTCAGGGCTGAAAGCCAGGACCCCTGGGTTCTCTTTCCAGCTCTGGAAAGGAAGTGAGGTCTAGTGGGTGGAGCTGGAGGGGAGGGGCTGAGAGCCAGGCTGTTACCAGCCCTGCCCGTCACATATGGGGTGAGCTGGAATAAGTCCCCCTTGGTAAAACGGGGACTGTGCTCTGGACCCTGCCTGGTAAAAAGCCCAGCGTGGTGCAAGGACCCGAGGGAGAACTCCTGAAGGCTTCCAAGGCCAGGGTGCTGGTCAGTCCCCTGGGACTGGCCAGAGATCAATAGCGCAGTCTGTGCCACCACGGCTTTGTTGGATTGTGCACCCCATTCAAGCAGCATCTCCCTGATCTCGCTTCGCCCCATACTGCAAACCCTGGCGGAGCCCTCAGCACAAGCTGGTCTTGCAGGCGGGGAGGCCACTGGCCGCATGGCGAGAGCTGCGCTGGAGGAGAGTCTTTCACCCTCAAAGAAAAGATTTGAGAGGAGGTGATCCAGCCTTCCCCTGGAGAGGTCGTAGCTGGTGCAGGTCTCTTTGATAACCCATCCCCTGGGTAACCGGGACACCTAACTGCTGCTAAGGGACATGGCTCTCCTTGGCTCCCCCTAGAGATGGTCTCGCCATGGAGTGGATGCACCACCATCCCCTAGCTCCCAGTCTCAGAATCACGCAGCAGGATGTCCTAGCCCCCATACTGCATACAGCCCACGGGGATTCCATCCGCAAGGCTCAAGTAGCATGGGCAGCAACCAGCTCTGCTGGTTTGGCCAAGATTAGCTGCCCAACTTCCTGCACCCGTGACTGTGCGTTAAGGAGCCATGGGTTTGATGCCCAGTCCAGAGACAGAGTCATTCCCAGACTGCTAGCAAGACTGTTATGTCTAGTCCTGAGACTGACTCTAGACTGTCTGCTCTTGGGGCAGAGACCATTTGTGCTCCGTGTCCGTGCAGTGCCTGGCGCAATGGGCTCACAAGAGCTCTTAGGCATTCCCACAACACAAGTTAATGATCCCTGGCTCCTATCGAGTCCTTTCGCTCAGGAGATCTCAAAGCACTTTACAAAGGGGGCCATTTTACAGATGGAGAAACTGGGGCACAGAGGCAGAAGGGACTTGCCCAAGCTTACCCTACAGGGGAGAGTTGAGAATAGAGCCCAGCGCTTCAGAGTCCCATAATAGTGCTCTGTGAGCTAGGCCATGCTTCCCACGGACGACAATAAAGAATTGCGCCAGCTGAGCTCAGGACTCCATTGTGCCAGGCGCTGTACACATTTAGTGAGACAGCAGCGTCATCAACCTTGGCCATCAGCCAGGCCCCCAACACCGCGAGATGGACTTAAAAATAATGAGGATTTCTTTTTTTAAAAACGATGAATTTGGGTTTCTTTTTTTTCTCCCTCGGAAGCCAGCTTTTCCCTGTTATGCCATGGGCCACGAGACCCAGATTCTTCCGACTCCTGGAGCTGGGGATTGTAACACCACCAGAGCAGTATCCCGTGAGCCCCCGTTATCACAGCATCTGAGCCCTCTCAGTCTTTCTTGTCATTATTTTCCCGGCCCCCGTGTGCGGTAGAGTACGACAGTTATCCCCATGCCACCTATGGGGAAATGGAGGCACAGAGAGATTTCGCCAAGGGTCACACGGGATATTCGCAGTAGAGGTAAGCCAGGTTCCCCCCAACTCAGCTTAGCACCCTAGCTACTGTAGCCACCTTCCTCTCTAAATCCAGCGCCATCTTCCAAACAGACCGAGGAGGGTTTGATCCTGGAGGAAGAAATGGGCAAAGTGGTGAATTGATTCACCCTGGCTGTTGGTGTCAGCGGTGGGATTTGAGCCCTGAGTTCCTACCTCTTGCCCCAGTGTTTTACTGCACAACCACGCTGCACTTGAGTGTCAAGTCTCCCCACTTAAATAATTCCCCCCCCCCCCCCATTTGGTATTTACATCCTTCAGCTACTCCCAGACAATTATCTGAGCGTGCCTTAGCCGCCGTCTAGCCAAGCTAGTTGTATTTAGTTCTTTTAATCTCCCCTTGTAATTTAATCCTCCGAGACCCTTAATCATTTTCGCTGCACTGCTCCACATTCCCTCTCATTTGACGGCAGCTTCCGTGCCCTGGAGCTCAGAGGCAGGATCCAGGCTGGGGGTTGGGTTCCCCACTAAGGGCTGGGGGGCAGGGACCACCCTGCCCACCCGGTGCCAGGATATGGCATTTCCTAAAATCGCCCTGGCCTTCTGGCTGAAGCAGCTGGACAGGCCCACGGGGCTCCAGCAGGGAAAGCAGGGATGGAGATTGGACGTGTGAGATCTGGGCTCCGTTCCTGGCTTTTGCCACTGGCTCCCTGTGCAGTGTCGTGTGTGTCACAGTGTCGCCGGGTGCCTCAGTTTCCCCTTCTGTCAAACAGGGGGGATGACCCTGCCTGTTGTCTTTTTCTCTTGTGAGCTCTGTGGGGGGAGGGGCGGCCTCTCGCCGTGTCTGTGCAGCGCCCGGCACAACGGGGGCTCCCCTGATCCCGGCCACAACCTCAATACGAAGAATAATTGAGTGTATTTTGCCTCCCATCTGAGCAGCTTTGTCAGGCCTGTTGCTGGGACGGTGCCCCTGGACGGGGAGCAGTTTCTCAGACGGGTTTCCAGGGAGCCGCTGCTGTTGGGTCAGGAATCCAGGGCTCCGAAGGCTGATAAATCCGTTGACGCTAGAGCTGGAGATTTGCAGCCACTTGTTCGTCTCGCTGCCCTTTGCGGGGGCTTTCCAGGGAGGCGTCTCTGTGAGAAGCTAAATTAGGGACGTGGCACAAACAGGGTGTGGGGTGACCCATGGCTGGACAGTGGGTCTTGAGTTCCAGACAATGGATTGCATCCAAATGGAGCCACTGCTTTGTAGATGGCTCGCTGCAGCCTGTGCTGGGGTGGAGCACTGCTGCTTTTTCACAGCCAGACAGCAACACTCTACAGGACTCATCTGTCCAGTGTTGAAAGGCAGTCACCTCTTGTGTGGAGCATGTTGCTTTTCAAGATGTTCCAGGACTACATAGAGACTCCTCTGCTAGCACTGAGATTCTGCTGCCTCTGGAAAGGGCCACAGGGGGGGTGTAAGGACACAGTTCCCCAAGGGTCACTTACTCAGAGCTAAGAAATACAGCCACCTCTGGGGTGGAGCATGGCAGCTGCTTGGCAGCACACAGACAGCCCAGATGGGGATCATTCACCCAGCACTGAAATGCAGCCACCTCTGGGGTGGGAGGTGGCAGCTGATTTACTGCCAGATTTTAAAACAAGAACAAATGGCTATTCTGAGGGAAGAAGCTACTGGAGGAAAATTTTTGGTCTGGGTCCCATGGTTCATGCTCTGACTCTCTGGGAGAGGGACGTGAATCCGCATCTGAGAGGTTTGCCTGGCCCTCGTTAGGTCACCATGGTGGTTATTTCGCCCCACGGCAGGAAGATCCCAAAGGCAGCGAGCCCTGAGGTAGCAGGTGGACCGAATTCCAGCTCTGTTTGTCAATGATCAGTACCTGATCACATCCAGTAAGGAAGGATCTCAAAGTGTTCTCAGCACCAAAACCGCCAGCTCCCCATGAGCACCATTGAACACATGGGGAAACTGAGGCACAAAGGAGGCAAAAATCTTGCTTGTGAGTCACAACAGGATGGGGCAAGGGAACCCAGGAGGCCAGGTGCCCAGCCCTCTGTGCTCTGACCGCTAGACCCCACTCCCCTCCAAGAGCCAGGATTAGACCCCTGGAGTCCTGACTCCCAGCCTCTGCACTAACCAATAACCTTTCCCCAAGCTGGGCCAGGAAACCCACGTGTGTGCCACGCACCAGCTCCCCTCCTGGGTGATCTGCCACAATTTGGCGGTTTTAGATGTAATTAGACAGGTTCTTAAAACACGGCGTCTTCGCCCAAGGGACCAGCTGCCTCCTGGAGAGACATAGGAGAGCTTGGGAAGCGCCATTCACGTGCTGTGCCTGCGCTCCAGGCTGCAGGGCGAGAGACATCTGGACGGCACAACTGGGGTCCTTCTGGTCAGGGCCCCAATGCAGGGGGCACCCCCTTATGTTTGGGAGCCTTTAACAAACCCAGCCTGGCCTGCTCTAACCACTGTACCCCACTGCTGTCCCAGCACCAGGAACAGAACCCCCAGGAGTCCTGGCTTGAAGCCTCCTGGCTGTAACCCCATTTCCTTGGGGGCGCAGGTCTCTGGCTGAACAGGGCTGGGGAGGGACCACAGATGGGAGTCTGCGCTGGCCCCTGTGACGCTCTAGGGCTCACTGTGTTTCGGGGGGGTGGGAGGCGCTGTGCTGGAAGCGGGAGTGGCTCGTTGCTGGCAAGACGTAGCCAGGGGGAGGGTGGTACGTTCAGGGGCACTGAGCCCTGGCTCCTTCCCAGCACATGCAGTTCTTCCCACAACACATGCTGTGATATATGGCCCCCACCCCCAGCTCCACCCCATCCCTCTTCCAACCAGGCTCCTTTGTTCTCCACAAAAGGGCTGGGAAATTTATGGGGGGGCTCAGACACACCCCGCCCCTGTGTTTCTGCTGGCCCATGCCCCATGCCCAGTTGGCATCCCTGGCTCAGCTCCGGGTGAATGACTTTAACTCTCTGCTCTGGGGGCTTCTGGGTCATCCTGTCGTCAGGCCCTCATCCTCCTCTGTGCCCCCCAAGATTGGCCTGGCTCTGACCTTCCCCCGCCCTATACTCCACCGCCCAAGTGTCCCTCCAGCCCCATTCAGTGTTATGGGGCCCCCCAGCAATGGGTGGGAGGACACAGCTGGGGGACAGAGCTCTAGTTTTTTTAAAGACTATAAAAACTCTGAGCACTTAAACCCCCAATCCCCACTGGGGTTGAGAAAGGCTGTTCTTCCAATATTAGGAGTGGGGAAACTGAGGCACAAGACTGATTCCAGGTCACCTGGCAGAGGTGGGAATAGAACCTGTCCCCTCAGTGTCTGTATGTCTCCCACACCCATTTTGCTGTAACCCACTAGCCCCCCCTTCCCTTCCCAGTTCTGACTCCCAGCCCCCTGCTTTATCCCCTAGCCACGCCTGCCCTCCCAGTGCCGGGCTGGGAACACAGGAGTGCTGCCTGAAGCCAGCTCTACAAACCAGCACTTTCATCTTTGCCCACCATGGTGGATCCCATGTTCCACCTTCCAGGCCCGGCTCTCCTACCTCCGGCCCCGAGTCTCCAGGGGCCGCTGAGGCACCTATGTTGGCCCCTGGGTGGGGGAGCGGAATTCCCCTCTCCAATGGTGGTGCCATCAAGGCAGGAGATGGGAGGGTCCTTCCTGGACAAGAGGAGGGTGAATCCTGCAGCCCCACCACTTATTTCATGGCTTCTCTCCACTTCCTCCCCCAGGCCTGCCGTCTGCCGGATCGTCCCTCCTGTGTGATGCCGGGGGAGGCCCCGGGTTCAGGCTGCTGAGAGCCGTGCCAGGCAGAGAGGGTGCCAATCGCCCGACCGGCACCATGGCCCGCCTCGCCCATGCCCTATGGAGCCTTTGCATCACCGCCATCCTCGTCACCTCAGCCACACAAGGTAGGACGGAGGCGCCGCAGTGGGAAATACGGGGGGAGTGGCCCCATTTCCAGCCGCGCCACGGACGGGATCCACTGCCTGGTGTCTCCACTAGGGGCCGCTGAGAGGCCTGGGCCCTCACCTGCACCGCTGCATGGAGAAGGGGAGTCGTGGCCCCCAGGGCTCGTGGCCATAGGGGAAGAGGGAGGCTGGGGGGACGTTCCGGTTCTTTGCGAGTCTTGTCTCTTCCAGACTGTACCGTCTGAGAATATTGCCACAGTGCCCCCCAGCTATGCAGGTGCCCCTTAATCCCGACCCACAGACCCCAACTAGCCCAGCCCTGGGCTCCCCATCCCCCAGCATCTCTGAAAGGAAGAGGAAGAGTCTCTTGTGATCCACCCATCCACCCAACGGGGCCCTGATCTCGGTCGGGGACTGAGCAGCACCTGGCACACAGTGCCCCCGTGACACCCTCCAAGCTGTGACAGGTCCTGGCTGGCATCGCTGAGGCCTGGCTCCTCATTGTTCTGGCGCCCAGCTCGTTGGGGCTCACTTATCGTTACGCTCTTGTGACTGCTTTGCCCATGCTCAATGCAAGGGTGATCTGGGGGTGCTGGTTCCTTGGTGTGGCTGGGCCCCCCCAGGCCAGCTGTTAATCCTTCAGGGTGCAGCTGACGGGGAGAGCTGGCGGGGTGCTAGAAGTAACATCAGTGGGGGGACCGAGATCTCCATATGCTGCCGTTCCCTGCTTTGTCCCTTTGCTCCACTCGGCTGGCTCTGTCCCGTCTTTCCTTCCCTTCTCCTTTCCGCTCACCACCCCTTGAATTACTCACTCAGGGCTGCGGTGGAGCAGGGACTCTGGGAGTGAACAGAAGCCAGGGGCTGGGCCAGGGGACTTCAAAGAGAGTGTGCCGGGGATAGGGGAGGAACATGGGACTCAAAGATTAATCTGGTCCCTGTGCACTATTGATCGGGGGCGCGGGGGTGGGGGTGGGGGAGCAGAGGGTGCCAGAGGGGGAATGGGGAGAGAGAGAGAGAGAGGAAGTGGAGAGCAATGGCAAGCTGCAGCCCAAAGTCGGTTGTTCCCAGCTCAGGGAGAGCAGGTCTGGGTTTGGTGGAGTGACTCTGGATTTATGGCCCCCATGTAACCAAGAGCAGGAGCTCTGTTTGGTGGAGTTATTCTGGATTTACACATTGGTGTAACTCAGAGGCGGCTTTTGGGGTAGGCGAAGCAGGCGGACGCTTAGGGCCCCAAGCAGTAAGGGGCCCCGTCGCCTACCCCAAAAGCTGCATCTGACTTGGTCAGCAGCAGGAGGAGGAGCTGAGCTCAGGGGGCAGGGCCATGTGGTGGGGAGCTGGGCTAGGAGGGAGTGCAGGGTGGTGATGGGGGAGTGAGAATGGGGGGAGTGGGGCCACAGAGGGGGGGCCCATGGGCCTATGGGGTGTCCCACAATGGGCCTTTGCCTAGGGCCCCCAATAGCCAAAGGCTGCCTCTGGTGTCACTGAGAGCAGGAGCTGTGTTTGGTGTAGTTACACTGGATTTACACATTGGTGTAACTAAGAGCAGGAGCTGGGTTTGGTAGAGTTACATGGGATTTACACATTGGTGTAACTGAGAACAGGAGCTGTGTTTGGTGGAGTTACTCTGGATATACACATTGGTGTAACTGAGAGCAGGAGCTGGGTTTGGTGGAGTTACACGGGATTTACACATTGGTGTAACTGAGAACAGGAGCTGTGTTTGGTGGAGTTACTCTGGATTTACACATTGGTGTAACTGAGAGCAGGAGCTGGGTTTGGTGGAGTTACACAGGATTTACACATTGGTGTAACTGAGAACAGGAGCTGTGTTTGGTGGAGTTACTCTGGATTTACACATTCATGTAACCGAGAGCAGGATGTGGGCCTGGAGGAGTTACTCTGGATTTATGGCCCCCATGTACCCAAGAACAGGAGCTGTGTTTGGTGGAGTTCCTCTGGATTTACACCTCAGTGTAACCAAGAGCAGGAGCTCTTGTTTTACACCCCAGGGAAGCGTTGACCAGGATCTGTTCCTCAGGCTCTGAAGCTCTGGGCTGGCACTAATGAGAGCCAGCGGGTCTAGTGGTCAGTCAAGTCAGCGCCCAGCTCAATGGAGGCAGCCAGCCTCCCGCTGTGGAGGAAATATCAGGGAGGGAGAAGGTGGAAATCAGGGTAAGGATGAGTCTGTGCCCAGAAAAGTGAAATGGACTCTCTGGTGCCTCAGTGTGGCTGGAACTTGGGGTAGACACAGGGCAGGTCACCAGGGAAAAACATCCCCTAAGGGCCTAGATGGTGGCTCAGGTTATGGTGGGGGCTGGGTGTCTGGACTCCTGGGTTCTAGCTCTGGCTGTGCGACAGTCTTGCATAGTGATCCTGGGCAAGTCATTGTCCCTGTGTGCCTCAGTTTCCCCTTCTCTCTATGATTAGATGGGAGGCTATCTCTCACTGTCGCTGGGGAAAACCACGGTCCAGGGCTGGGTGGGGGGCTTGTTACGAGGATGCAGGGGAGAGGGAGGCTGCAGTCCTGAGGGCCAGCGGAGTGGGCTTTGCACAGATCTACAACCGCCCCATCTCACACCCCACCCCGCCCCCACTGCAGTGGACAGCATTGTCATGGTCCCCATGCCAGAGGGGAAGGGAAAATCCTGTTTAATCTGATCATCTCCTACTTCCACTTCTAATGTTAGATGCAGAGGAAACAGGGGGAGGGGGATTTAAAACTGTGAATGGGGGGCTGGGCCCCAAGGCGTATGGCCCCGATCCCCTAGGCCCAGGTAAGAGCACAGGCAGAACATAAGGCTGAGCCACCAGTGGGGCACCATTCTGGGGACGGAGCTACATTGTTAGTAACCCCTCGCCCCAGGGATGTGACCATACAGACCCCCCCACCCCCAACATTGTGTTTCCGCATCTCCGGGGCAAAGTGTGTCCAGGTATTATGGTATTCCCATTTGGACCCTTTCAACCAGAGTCACTGGAGAATCTCCATTGGCTGGGGACAGTGTAGGGCAGATGACACAGAGTTGAGCAGTTCAGAGTGTGCCCACTAGTGGGTGGAGTTATACAGTTACACACACACATGCTACCCAGCCCCTACAAGTCCATGGGCACACAGCCACAGGCACGCACGTGCACACACACACACACACACACATGTATGTGCAAATAGACACATGCACAAGAATTTACAGACACACACTAGCTTGCAGATGCAAAGCACCGACAGGTGCACGCCCAGATGTGCACATCAAACACATGCCCTTGCACACACAAATGCACACAATCACATGCACGTTTACACTCCCAGTTATATGCACCTATAAACACATTTGCTTGCACAAACACACACATTTGCACACACAAACACACTTTTACACACACAAACAGGGTGCTCCCCCACCTCACACAAACACGTTTGCATGCCTTAGGCCCCTCCGCCCCGTTCTCCTGGCCTGGCTCCCCCTCCTCCGCCCCATCAGGCCCTGCGCTCGCCGCAGGAGCTGGCTCCATTCTCCACTTCCCTTTGGGGGGCAGCTGTCAAGGTCGGGGGAGCACGAGCAAATCTCCCATAATGCACCTGCCGTCCCTTTAATCACCTGCCTCTCTCTGTGTCCTGCGGCTCCCGCTTCAGTCCCTGGCTCCCGGCATTTCAAGCCCTGGCTTCGTGCACAGCAACCGAGCACCTTTGTGCCATTCTCCCCGAGCTCTTCAAAGCCACAGATGGGGGCGGGGGAGAGCTTGCAACTTAGCCCATTGTCTGTGCTGAGCCCCCGTTTCCCCCCGGCTCCTCAGGACGCCCGGCTCTGCAGCTGCAGGGTCCGACACCCGGGCCCATCTGTGGCTGGTGCCATAAAAGGCTGGAAATGGCCCGAGAATCCCACTCCTCAGGTATGGGAGGAATGGTGCAGGGGCCCTGCCTCTGACCTGCTCCCAGCCCTGGTTCAGGGGCCACAGCAAGGTGTGTGTCCAGGGTACCGTGTGCTGCCGCTATTCTCTGCCCCCCCTCCTCCCCCCGCCAGGGCCCACAGGGACAGGAGAATTGGGAACCAGCCTTTGGGTTTCCGGAATTGGGATGGGGGCGGCTGTGGGTGGACAACGGCAGGGATCAAACATGACAGGCATTTGGGGAAGAGGCCGTTCTGGGGCCCCCACCATTTCTCACAGAGAGATGGCTGAGGTGTAACCAGTGTTCTCCCTCCCCCTGGACAGTGGTTGGTCTACCTGGGGGATAACAACCTCCTACAGCTACCAGCTAACTAAGGTGCTCTTTTAGTTCAAAGGGGAGAGGCTTCTGTGTTTTTAATGCTGGAGGCTCCACATTCAACTCACGCCTCCCTGCATTGGCCAGGGTGGGCACCATCCCCTGCCCTGTCTGTCCACATTGGGCAGGGGACAAATCCCAGCGTGTGAACGTTTCCCACGACAGGAGTGGTCAGAGCAATGAGGGAAATCTCAGGCCAGCCAGCACTTCCTCTGGCTTCCTCCGTGGGCAACCCTGTACAAGGACCATGGCACGAATTGCCAGCTGCCAACTGGTCCAGCTTCACCAGCCTGGAGGGAGGGGTCCAGCCCCTGGCTCTGCCCTGCCTCTGCCCTTCCAGCACTGGGCGGCAGGACCCCAGGCCTCTGCAGCTCTGGGAGAAGAGGCTACTGGTTAGAGCACAGCCGACCTCTAAGACCTCCCTTTACCCCCCTCTCTCTTCCATCCCACCGGGGAGGGGGTCACACAGGGAGCAGTCATGCTGACAGCCAATTCCAACCTCTTTGGGGGCTGTGCCCCCCTCCCTTCTGTGGGATCCCTCCCGCCACGCCTCACCGTCAGCAGGACTCGAACTCACAGCTCTAGAGAGGCAACGCCAGCCAAGCAGCCAGCCCAGGGAGTGCCGGGTGCCGCCCCCAGGGGGCAGCATTCCTGGGAAAGGACAGCAGCATGTGCCCCTGCATCCAGACAGCTGCCCCTGTAGGCAGTGCCCCTGATGCCATCAGCTGGCATTGCACCCATTTCTTCCTGTTCTGTTCCATTGGCCTTGGTGCCTCCAGACTGGTATCCCCACTGCCCCCCTGGGGAAGCTGGCAAAGGAGAGATCCTTAGCCTGCCTCAGGGTCATGCAACAAGTTAAAAAAAGCTGGGAACAGACCCCAGGATTCCTGGCCCCCAGCCTTCCTGCTCTAACCACTAGATCCTCCTCCCCGCGCTGGGGCTAGAACCCAGCAGTCCTCGTTTCCGCTTTGCGATCCCTCTGGAGCGGTTTTATTTCCCCTCTCTCCTCCCAGCCGGTTCTGGTCACATGGGAGATGGGGTGAGGGGGGGATTCTGGAAGATTGCAGGGAATTTGCTCAGCACACAGGCGAGACTGTCGGCTCAGCCGCTGCCTGGAAAGTGGGTCACGGGCGGTGCGGGGAGCAGAGCGTGGGGAGAGAGACGTCTGGATCTGGGCAAAAAACCCAGCCACACGTGAGCGTTACAATGCAGCCCTGGGGCCAGGGACCAGATTCCTTCCAGGAGTGGCCTGATCCTGTCTCTTCATATGAGCAGCCACAACCCCTCCCCCAGGGCTCCTAGGTGTTGCCCCTGCCCCCTATCTGGGATAGACAGAGCAGCTTAGTCTCTTATATTATATGGATTATGGTAGCGCCTACATATCCCAACCAACATCAGGACCCCATTGTTCCATGTGCTGCTCTGGCCCCAAAGCCTAGTTAACCAAAGGGTGGGGGAAACTGAGGCACAGAGGGGGTCACTCAGTCAATCAGCGGCAGAGCCAAGGATGGAACCCAGGTGTCTTGCAGTGCCCTACTCAATAGACTATTCTGCTGCTCGACACTGGTACTTTCCTCAGCCTGTTTCGGTCCATGGGCACTAGACAGGATCCCATCAGTCCGCCCTCCCACAGTTGCTCTGACCACGAGCCTCCTTCCCAGAGCTGGGAATGGAACCCAGGAGTCCAAGCTCCCAGGGCGACGATCTGGCTGCTCACTCCACGGGCAGGTGGGGAAGCAAATTACAGATGTCACCTGAGCTACAGAGGGTGGGGAAATTGAGGCACCAGGGCACAGCTGGACCGAGGGTGGAGGAATAGGAGGTGACACCCCCCTTACCCTCTCGTTCTGTCTCTCTCCCCTAGGTCTGAGCCGCGCTGGCCTGCCCTTTGGCCTGGTGCGGCGGGAACTGGCCTGCGAGGGCTACCCCATCGAGCTGCGCTGCCCAGGCAGCGATGTCATCATGGTGGAGAACGCCAACTACGGGCGCACGGACGACAAGATCTGTGACGCCGACCCCTTCCAGATGGAGAATGTTCAGTGCTACCTGCCGGATGCCTTCAAGATCATGTCCCAGAGGTGAGAGAACCGCATCCACACCCCGTACGACACCGCTGGGCTAAGGGGGGCCCCCTTCCTTCTTAAGGTGTCCTTGTGACTCCCCCTGCTTCCAAGTATAGGAAGAATCATTTGTGTTTAACTGGGTGTCATCTCCCTGACTCCTGCCCCCCACAGCCTGTTGCTCCCCCACCAACTCCCCATGGCTCTGCTTAACAAGAGGGACGCCCCAGTCCTGGACCCTGATGACGCATCCACTCGTGACATCCAGCTCCCATCACCAGCTCCCCCCAGAAATCACCCATGGGCAGCGCACATGCCAGCTTTCATTCACCTGGCGTCACTGTGGGTGCAGCCATTTGCCTTCGCCGTCTACCCCAGGTGCCGTGTCGGCCCCCAGAGCCAGGTTGACGCCCTGCACCATGGCTGGACCCGACCTGGGGTTAGCTCGGGCTCTCTGCTTCTTCCTCCGGCCTGGAAGATGAGTCCCGGGGAGCTGGAAAGCTCAGTCCTGCAACCAGTCGCAGTGGGTCTGATCAAAGCCCTTCTCATGCCCACTGGGTCTCCCCTGTTCCTCAGCCCTGCCCTGAATCAGACTTGGGGGGGAGGCCTGTTTATATCCCCCATCCATAACGTGCGGGGCACTATCCATTGTCACAGAGCGCAACGGTAATAACCTCCTGCCACATCCTGGCTTCCAGATAAAAACTTCCCTGCTGTCGCTTATGGATAAGTACCAGGAAACTCGGGTGTTGGGTGTTGTGAGTTTGTCAGGCCTCATGGGGTTTACTGTTTTCTCAGTGGGCAATGAGCATTTCTTAGTGTCACAGCAATCCCCAACATAGCTCGCATGGGAGACCCAGTCACCTTCCCATCTATCTATCTATCTATCTATCTATCTATCTATCTATCTATCTATCTATCTATCTATCTATCTATCT
>ML685915.1:336678-346804 GCA_007922175.1 Pelusios castaneus | reverse complement strand
TCTATCTATCTATCTATCTATCTATCTATCTATCTATCTATCTATCTCCAGAACAGGCTGGTTGATGAAGCCAGCGGTGCCCCATAGCACCTCAATAACCAAGAGGCTGTGCAAGGGAGGTCTGCAGCTGGATGCCTAGGGTGGGTAGAGGCCAGGAGGAGAAGAGGCAGGCACAGTTCATCAGCGTTTCTAGTTTTTCCCAAGAGGGTTTCCATCCTGCGTACCATGTGGGCAATTCCTGGAACCAGCTCTCAGCCATGCCCTCTCTCCCTGCTCCAAAGCCCCTCCCCAGGTAGGCAGCCTGGCTCTGTCACACAGCCCTGACCCCAGCTCGCTCGGTCCCCTCAACCTGACACAGCCCCCCAGACTGGCTCTGTGCCCCCACAGTCCGGTGGCAAAGGGACTGCCTGGTTTAGCGAGGACCCATCTCTGCGGCAGTGAGACATCCAGAGAGGTTGGGAAGTGAAAGGAAGCAGGATCTAGTGGCTAAAGCAGGGGGAGGTGGCTGGGAGTCAGGACTCCTGGATTCTCTCTCTGATTCTGGAAGGAAGTAGGTGTCCTGCTGTTTGGTGTGACTCACAGCCAGGAATGCCAGAAGCGGGGCAGGCACCACAGACAACCCCCGTAGCATCTCGGATTTATCCTACCACCCAAACTGGACTAGTCACTCACACCAAAAATCACACCGAATTCAAGTTGCTTCCGGACCCAAGAGATCAGCCACTAACCCCCAGATCAGTTGGTACCTAGATCCTACACGCCCAGAGCCAGTCCTGTGAGAAACTAGCTAAAGGTTTATTAACTAGGCAGAAGAAACAAGAGCTATTTACAGGCTAAAACAAGCGAACATACATACACCGGTGAGTTACCGTCTAGCTCCTCAGAGGGACGGAGCTGTAGTGATCTGTCAATTCAATGTGTCTCTCCGGGCGGACCCAGGAGGTAACCCCTGGGGATCTCTGTCTTTAGTTGGGTTTCTGGCCCCTGCTAGAGTTCAAACAGCCACAGAGGTGGAAGATTTTCCCATGGACTTGTTTGATTTCCTTCGGTCAGCTGCCAAGTCCAAGGCCGAGGTAGCGTTTCCAAAGGGTGCCAGGGCCATTACCAGTCCTTCGGGTTGCGGTGGTGCTTGATCGTCCTTCTGAACGGGATGGGCGAAGGGCGCGGGGACACACTTGCCGTGCCTGGGTTCACAAGTTCAGGGCAAGGATCTGCAGAGTTCTAAAGGCAAAAGGCGTGTAGCTGCTGACAGCCTGGCATGCCGACAGTGCGAGCCAGATTAACGTGCGCAGCGATTTACAACCTTCCACGGAGTCTAGCCACTAAATACGGTCTTAGAACACTAATCCCCTGAACAACACTAACAGACAGGTGACCTGCTCCGCTCTTCAGCCACGAGTTTGTCAATTCTTAGCTAATGCCGGCAGGCTGGGCATGAGCTGGCATCTGGCCTGCCAGCGTCACAGTAGGGTCTAGTGGTTAACTGGGGGGCTGGGAGCCAGGACTCCTGGGTTCTTTCCCTGGATCTGGAAGGATGTGGAGTCTAGTGGTTAGAGAGAGGTTGGCTGGGAGTCAGGTCTCAGTTTCAAGATCAGACTTTGAGCCAAGCTCCCAGAATCCTTTGCAGCAGGGACCAGGAATGTGGCAGGGTGATGCCCCCCCACATACCTGCTGCCAGGGAGCACCAACCTCCCCCCCCCCCACCTCCGATCCCTCCCTCGTTAGCTCCTGCCACCTGCTCTCCCTGGCAAGGCTGATGCAATCGGAGAAGGGGCGGACGGGGCCGTTCCCCGGAGCCGTCGGCTGCCAGAGCAACCTGGGCCCACGTCCCCGGGACCTAGGCAGGGCTCCCCACAGGGGCAGGGCTGCTACCGCCTCATTAGCCGCAGATGTGTTTGCCAGAGATGGGCAGGGGAGGGGGTCCTCTGTGCTGCCACCACCTGCTCCCCCGGCTGGTTGGCATCAGGCAGAGCCCACCTCCCCCCCAAAGCCACCCTGCCCTCTGGGGTGGCCTGTCTGTAGGTGGATTGCTAGCGCTGGGGGAGCTTTGTGGGGGTCAAGGTGTGGGAACCAGGACTCCTGGCTTCTATCCCCAGCTCTGGGTGGTGTGGGGGGGTCCAGTGGTTAGAGAAGAGGGGCTGGGTCCCACACTGTGGAGATCATAGTAAGGCTTTGAATCCCCTTTTTCTGGTCTCCCCCCCAATTTGGTGCACCCCCTCAGGGGCTGGGCCAGGCATTTGTTCATCTGATTTCCACACTCTTCTCCTTTCCTCTCTCTGCTATTAGCACCTCCCTGCTGGGGCCTCTGACGTGAGATGAGTTGATGTGTCCTCAGCTATGACCTGGGCACAGGGGAAGGGGAGCAAGGAACAGAGACCTCCCCCGTTCCTCCCTCCTCCACCAGGCATAGGTGGGTCTGGGGTCCAGCAGGCTGGGAATGGGGAGAGGAGAGATGTCTCCTTCTCATGGCCACTCTCTGCAGTTACAACAGCCTGTTACAGTCTCTGGGGCCAGGACACCAGGGTTCTTCCATCTTTACCTGACCCTGGCGGTGCGGTCAGGGTAACGTCCCACCAGAGGAACCCGCAGCTGCCCTTGCACCGGGGCACGAGCACCAGGAGTCACGCTACAGCTCCCTCAAGGGGCACATGCCTCGGGGTGAATCGTACCAGCATCTCCCTGTCACTGGGAAAGCAGAAAGGCTTTGAACCCTACTTAGCTTGACTGGGTGACTCCTTTGGCATCTCCCCACCCCACCTTTGGGGGATGCTCGCTGGGTCTCTAGAGCACAGGTCCCTCTTGACTCCTCCCCATATGCTTAGAACCCTCAAAAGGAAATGCGTCACCTGTCACCCTGTGGGACTCCCTGCCACAGGACGTAGCGCGGCCAAGGTGACCTGGGTGGTATGGACCTAAAGGAGGGTCCCCTTTCCCCTTCCCTCTTTTTACTCCTCTTGCCATCTCTCCTGTCCCACGGCACCCCGCACCTGCTTCCTCTCCTGCCCCCCCATAGCTTGCACGCTTGCCTCGTTCTTTCTTATGTCCATTCCTCCTCTCATGCCCTGCTCCTCTTTCTCGCTTTTGTTCTTTCTGTTTCTTTCTTCCCTTCTGGCTTCCTCTCACGCTGTTCTTCTTTCTTTCCCTCTGCCTTTGCTTTGTTCTCGCCCGCTCTCTCTGCAGTTCGAGCTGTGGGACTGAGCTGGAGAGGCTGTTAAAAGGAAACAGGGTTTCCTGGATATTTTTTACACTGCTCCTGGACTTTTGTCTTCCACTCGTAAAATAGCGAGCAGAACAACCAGGGGGCCCCAGCCTGGGGCTGTGAGCCCCCCAGGAAACCCACTCCACTGAACTAATCTAGTTTGGGCAATTATCCGTCAAGGCTTGCTGGGAAAAATACCCCCAAGCCAAACCTCCCCCTCCCACACACCCGGCCTGCCATGGAGACATGATTGTACCAGGCAGCTGGTGGTGAGAACCCACAACTCCATGTCTGAGTGTGTGGGTGGGCACATAGAGGGAGGGGGACTAGACTGGGGCATGGGATGTGTGTGAATAAGGGAAGTGTGTGCTTGGTGGGCACATGGGCATGTGGAGTGGGGTATGTGCATGGTGGGGGCGTGGTGTTGTATGTAGAAGCGTGTATGGCCATGTGGAAGGGTTGTATGTCTTTAAGCATGTTGTGTGTGTGTGGATCTGTGCATGCATGAGTTCAAACGGGGATGCGTGTGTCTGGAACACAGGAATCACTCTCCCAATGGGCCCATCTACTCCGGCATCCCGGCTCCAGCCACCCTCATGAGCTGCTTCTGAGTCTGGTGCAGGGAGCCCCCTAGAGGGCAGTGATGGACTAATTAGCCTAGAGGGGGCTTTTTTATGCCTTCAATCAGTGCCCAGGGTTTCTAGCCCTGATTTCACCATCTTTCTTCTCTCTGGGATGCTCTGGTGACCCAGCCGTGCCCAATCTGTCCTTGAAATTCTGCAGGGTTCTCGGCCCCTGTCTCACACTGTGGTAGTGAGTTCCACAGGCCAATCCTGCCCTGCTTTCTGCCTCATCATGTGTACTCTGGACCCCGTGTTCTTATCGGGGCCCAGAGAGGGAATAATCCTTACTCGATGGGCAGGCCGGGCTACTCAATGGAAAGGGATGAAAGGCTGGACAGTCCTAGGGATTCGCTGCCCTGGATTGAGACACCCCAGACACCTCTGACCTGGCAGATACCACGCAGCACCCCGGTGGAATAGGTGGGATGGGGCTTGTTTGGTGCGATCACCCCATTTCACAGCCATGGAAATTGAGGTATTGAATGAGTTTCTGCATCAGAGCTGGGAATAGAACCCAGATATGCTGACACCCAGCGCTACCCCCGCCCCACTCTAACCCCTAGGCACCACTCCCCTGAGCTGGGACTAGAACCCAGGCATTCAGACTCTCAGTCTATTGCTAGAAGGTGCTCCATTTAGGACAAGACATAAAAGGCCCTGCCCTCCTGCAGGTCACTGAGGGAACCCCCACCCTCTCCCTGCCCCCATGTTGCTTACAAGAGTCAGGGCATGAGGCCACCGATTCCTCTTCACTTCCCAGCCTCCTTCTCCTACCCAGCCCTGCTCCTGTTTCAGCTGGGGTTCTGCACATGTCCACTCCTATGCGCTGCCCTCACACACCCCAGAAGTAGCCGCATTTGGGCACGGCTCTGTAGCATCGCTATGGGACTGTTTTGAACTTAACGGCCCCTGTGCCCTCTCTCTCCCCCAGGTGTAATAACCGGACCCAGTGCGTGGTGGTGGCTGGATCGGATGCCTTCCCGGACCCCTGCCCCGGAACCTACAAGTACCTGGAGGTCCAGTATGACTGTGTCCCATATAGTGAGTCCCATTCTCGTTGCTCTTTACAACCTTGTTCGGGTCCGATTTGTTGGCTTCCCTCCTTGCTGTGAAAACCTCCCACCCAAACCAGGGGGACACACCCCAGAACCGGCTCCCCAACCCCCAGCTTGGGGAGGAACCAGGATTAAAGGATTTGGGGAGAATGAGCCGGGGGGTGGGGGCAGGATAGATGCCAATGGAGGCGAGAGGGTCTTTTCCTACAAGAGGCGCCCTCCCACTGTTAGTGCTGACCCCAGTGCAGTGCTAGGGGGCGCTTGCTGCACGGAGAGTGGGGTGACAGGCCTGATATGGGGCTCCCCATCTTGCAGGGAGTAAGAGATGACCTGGCAAACCCCAAGGAGCGTATTGAATGACCCTCCCTTGGAATAAAGGGCTTCCTCCTCTGAGGCTGCTGGCCACTGACAGATCCGACAGTTCCCTTGGGTTCTCCAGCCAGCACCGCTCAGCGTCACCCAGTGAGGTCTCCTTGCCTCCTGCCCACCCCGAGGGGACTAGAGAGGGTGGTGGGGCCTGACACCCTGCTTGTACCTGTCCCAGGAGGGGGCTGAGCAGGGAGAGGTGATTGGGAACACGTGGTCCTGGACAGCAGGAGGATCTAGTGGTTAGAGTAGTGGGGGAGCTGGAAGTCAGGACTCAGGTGGGAAGGGTCCTGGAACCAACCAGCGGTGACTGAGCTGAACAAGCGGAGCCACCAGTATGTTGGATTCGGGCCAGGCAGACAGTCCACTATTCTATTCTAAACTAAACAGGAAGGGGGGCTCAGAGGTTGGAAACAAACACAGGAAGAAAGGATTGGCAAAACCAGGAAGTCCCGCCTGGGCTGCCTGAGTTTGCTCCATGACAGCTCCCTGGCCTCAAGAGAGATCATAGAAACCACCACAAGGTACTCTGCCCCCCAGTCATGCCTCTGACGGTTGCCCAGCACCTGCCCCCAACTCCTTTTGTGAGGTCCCCCAATGCAGATGTGCCCTGAAGGGATGCCAGGAGAGTGCCCCCAGCTCTGGGGCACACAGGGAGATCTTTGTTCCAGCCCATCCGTGCCCACTGGGGGTCGGAAGAGAGGAAACATCGGACGGGGAGGTTGAGGCCAGCGTAAGGGAGCCGGTTTTCGGGTGCCTCTCTCCCTCTGGGTCTGCAGCAAACACCCCCTCTTCCCTCCCCGCCGCTTTGTGCAGCGTGCGCCAGGGCATGTCATTTCAGGGGGGAGGCAGGGGCGTTGCTTCCTGTTGTTTGATGCACTGTCTTTTTCCGGGGAGCTGGGTTGTGGGAGGAAGGGGAACAGAAAGCCCGGGTAACACCCCCTTTGGTTTCTCCTCGCAGACAGAGCCAGAGCCGTCTGAGTCCAGCGCATCCTCTTAACCTATCTAACTTCAATTCCTGTTCCTTTGCCTTTCAGCTCCGCGGGGGACGTGCCCAGACAAACTCCCTCATCTCAGGAGATAACTGATTCTGCCCCCCAACAGCACTGAGGGTTGCTGCCCCACACGGGGCCATCCTGTTGAGCCTGGGCTGGGATCTCAGACGGGCTGGGTGATAAGCAGGACGGGACAGGAAAGAGCAGGGCAGGGACTAGCCGGAGTGGGGACAGGTAGCAGGGGGGAGCGACGGAGCACGGAGAGGACAGAGCTGCAGAGACGGAGGCCTGGCTGGCCTGATGCGTTTTCCCTCACATTCCTGCACACACATGTGCATGTACCATTGTGCACGCATGTGCATTGCCCACAGCTGTACCCTGCACACATTCAGGCAGCTGGATGCCTGTGTATTGCACACACTCGCATCCTGCCCCCGGACGTGCACACGTGCACGTTGCGCACACCCACGCTCACACCCAGTTTCAGAGCGGCAGCGCATTCCTTCCCCTGCCTCCTTCCCATGCGGCTGGCAGCGTCAGCTGGCCCAGAGCCAAGCTGGTGTGATTCGGGAGAGGCTTTCTCCCTCGCCCGTTTACACCAGCCGGCCCGCTCCACCACTCTCTGATTTCCATGCCCATCTGCAGCCCCTTCCTGGGGAGAGATGGAAACTGACACGTCCTCCTCCCGCTCCCCCCGCCGCCTGCTCATGCGACACATTTCCCGGCGACATACGCGCTGCCCAAATGCTCACCGGGTGGCATTGTAGCAGAAGATTGGCCACCCCTCTCCTCACATTTCAAGGCGCGGCTGTTCTCCTGGTGCTGGCTCAGCGCCGACCATCTGCTCTCCCCCGCACAGCCATTCACCCAGCAGCCGACGTCAGCAAGGGACAGGCGCGGCGCGGCACGCCGGGGCGTGGGATTGGTGCGACAGAGAGAGCGGGGCGGGGGGCCGGATCCGGAGGTCGCAGCGTTCGATCTGGATCTGGCTCTCAGTTACGCCGAGGTTGGAAACCTGGCAGGGGCTCCCTGGAAATCCGGTTCTGATCCCCTTGAGGTTGGCGTGAAAAACCGGCGTTAACGCCACCAGAACCAGAGCAGGCATCCAGAGTAACTCAGAGGAAGCAAAATCCTGTTCTCACGGACACCAGGGTGTAAATCTGGAGTAACTCCCTGGAAAGCAGAATCCCAAGAGGTACAAACGGATGGAGCGCCATTGACTTTAATGGCTCTGCGCCTGTTTACACCAGCTGGATATCTGCACCTCTGATTCCATTGCCTGAGGGTGTAAATCCAGAGCTACCTCACCCTGGACCTGGCAGGGACAGCGCAGAACCTCCTGGCCAGGGCCAGAGGGGTGGAGGCACCTTTTAGGGCCTAGTGCAGAGGGAAAACCCAGCCAAGAATCACTCGGGAGTGGGTGTGTTGGCCACAGATTTTCCCGCAGGGAAAGGCGCACAGCTACGGGGTTGGGGCAGACTGAGGGATCTGGGGTGGAAGGACCCAGATCCTGAGTTGGTGTAAAGCAGTACCACTCCATTGTTGTCACTTGTCTGCTCCAGCCGAGGAACTGGCTCTAAATCCTCGCTCGGGAGTGTCCCGCCACCCCAGGCTGGGGCCCAGCATGAGATGCTGAGATCCAGCTGTCAGAGAGGCCCCAGCATCCACTGCTCCGGTGTCAAACAGGGCTGGCATCCTCCAAAACAGGGCAGAGGAGCCCTGAAGGAACCCGGGATAGCTCCATGGGGTGGGCCTGCAGGTGGGATGTTCAAGTCCCCGATTCCCAGCCAGGATTTCAGGCAGCATCCTATCCCACATGCACGCCCGCCCCAGCTGGAGGAAGATGGAGCGCTCTGTACAAAGCACAGCCGCTTCTCCAGCCGGACTAGCCCAGTGGGGAAGCCGGCAGAACAGGGCCTCGATCCTGGGTCTGCCAAGTGATGACTCAGCCACTGGCTGTTTTTCGGCGATGGGGAAGATCTGGAGAAAAGCTGTGTGCCAGCTCTGCTACGTGTGCTGGCTTTGGGCGACTGCCCTCTGCCCGGCCTCGTGGGCGTGGAGAAGGAGGCAGCCCAGGCCTACGATCTAAGAGTCAGGACTCCTGGGTTCTCTTCTCAGCAGTAGATCCCAGTGGGTCATGCCGAAAGACAGGCACCACCTGGTGCGTTGGGGCCCGCGGCATTCTGGGAAACAGCTGTGAGTCTTCGCAGCTGCCTGCCCGCATGTGCCCCACGCCAGCTGCAAGGTGGACGTTGTGCTAATGTGAAGCAAAGCAGCATGGGAGTCACGCCAACCCTGTCAGGCCTCGTTCAATTCACCCCCAACACAAGCACCTTCCAAACCACAATACCGTGCCCCACGCCGGACAGACAGCAGCCAAACCGCCCCACTCCGTGCTCCACATTGCCCCCCCCTCAGGGCGTCCCTTCCTGCTTACCTAGGGGTGCCCCAGTGCTGTTGATCTTTGGGGGGCAGGGCAGGGATGCAGAAAGCGGGGAGATGGGGGCGGGGGACAGAGGATACCTTTGTGTGTTGAACTCCCCGCTTTCTTTCTTTGCAGCTGCCTCCATTTCTAACCAACCAACCTATTTTCCTCCTTCAGGTGCCAATTTTCCTTGTGTTAATTGAATGCGTTCAGTTTTTGGCCGGGTTTTGTTTGTTTTTTATTATTATCTATTCAATTTATTTTGGAGGGGGGGGGCTATGAAAAATAGAATGCTTATAACTGTGAAAATAGGAGGGGGAAAAAAACCCAACCTTTTTTCTCAGCTTTCTCCTCCCCACCTCTCTCTCTCTTATTTCCTGTCACATTGTTTCTTTCCCTTCCTTCCCTCGGGATTTCAGAGCAAGGGCCGCCTCTGTTTTTCCCACAAGGGATTTGTTAGTCACTGACAGCAGCGGTGTATATTTCAGGCGAGGCCGGGGCATTTACTCACAGGTTTATGATGATAGCGGTGCCTAGAGACCTCAGCCCAGATCCAGGCTCCCCCATTGTGGCACACTCTGCTGAGCTGGACCTCAATTTTTCTGGGCACTGAACAGATCCTGACTGAGTTTGGGCCAGCTAGGGTCTGGGGGCTGCCCCAGGGCTCTTCAGAGTTACAGGTGGGAGCAGCCAAGCCTGGAGCTTGAGATCCAGGGTTCCCCTATAAACTCCCCTGCTCAGCCCGTCTCCATCAGGAAGCGCCCGTCTGCACCAGCGTACAATCTCACCCCAAGCTTTTAATTCTTTAATCCTCCTGTTGGCATAGGAGCTGGGATTTAAGATGGCTCACATGAAAACCCATTGGCCGTGTGGCTGTTTGCCCCCCACTGCCCCACAACAGCTCAGGGGCCGGGTACCGATTTGCCTCCCTGTCTCGGCACAAACTCGCGTGGCTTGAGAAATTTGTACCAGCTGCTTTGCGCGTTGCTGCCACATCCTGTCTCACTAATGAAGCATCTTAAGGCCTCTCCCGAGCTGATCTCTTGGATGTTAATTTCCGGCTGGAGTTGTTTTTTCCTCTTCCAAAGTGCTATTTATAACGCACGCCCCCCTGTCGTTAATATCCCCTCCTCCCCCGGCCCCTTTTGACAAGTTCAGCAGCTTGACGTGAGCCCTGCCGCAGGGCGGGCTTGGTGGTGTGGAGGTCGGGTCCAATCCAGCCCTCGCGGCTCCCAGCGCACTACCCCTGTCAGACCATGTGCCCTTCCAGAGCTGGGCCCAGAGCGAGTTTAGTGCTGCCCCACCCAGCTCACCCCCACCAGCTGCGGCTCGGGAGAATGACCGTCAGTCTGTCTATATCCCCATTCACCTCCTCTACCTAGCCAGTCAGCCCCATGCACACTCTTTTATCTGTCTGTTCATCCATCCATCCACCCCCATGCACACATCTGTCCAGCCACATA
>ML685915.1:320242-336668 GCA_007922175.1 Pelusios castaneus | reverse complement strand
CTGCCAGTCCATCCACCCATCCCCATGCACACCCCTTTATCTGTCCATCCCCACACACATGTCCCTCTGTCCGTCTATACATCTATCCATCCCCCCACATGCCTCTATACCTAACCAACCAGCCAGCCACTACACCTCCCTCTGTACATCCATCCTCAAGCACACCCCTTTATCTGTCCATCACCCCCCACACCCCCTGTCCATCTATACATCTATCCATCACCCCACACCCCCATCCATCCATCAATCAATCCCTATAAACACCCCCTTTATCTAGCCATCGAACCCCATACACTTCATTTATCTATCTATACACCCATCCCCATACAAGCTCCTCCATTCATCAGTTCCCATACATTCCTCATCTACCCATCTCTCTCTACCCATCTAGCTAGTTACCTATCCTACACACACCTGGTATCCATCTCTGTCCCCTTTTAGTCCCTCTGTCTATCCAGCCCCATACACCCTCTGCCCATCTGTGAGGCATCAGTGACCTCTACTGGGGTAGAATTTCCAAGGTGCTGGACCACGAGCCCAGCTCCCCCCTGCCCCAGACAACACAAAGGAGCCCCTGATGGGCTGTGGCAAGCTGGGGTGTGAACTGGGCTGTCCATCTGTGCCAGATGCCAACGTGACCAGTTCCCCCCTCTCTGCCTGAACTGCATTGAAAGCTGTCTCCAGGTCAAAAGTGGTGCCCCTAGAGGGGAAAGCCCAATGTGCCCTTCCCTGCCCTCCCCAAGCCAGCCAGTCCCCCTGCCCTGAGGTCGGATCAGAGTTGGTGCCCCGCAGAGGGGGACATTTCCATTCAAAGTGTAATTAAAAAACAGTATTGAGTCAGAACAGGCACTTCCAGCACAAAGAAGCCGCAGCTCCCCGGATGGTGTGGTTCACACTAACTCCTGGATCCTGGGGCGGCCTGTGCTGACCCCCCAGAGACCTCAGTGGATCCAAGCAGCTGTCTGTGGGCTCAGGGCTAGGAGGGTGCTTGCCACAGTTAGCAAGATCAAGAGGGCAGCATGGCCTAGAGGTGAGCGCAATGGACTGCGCTTTGGGTGAGCTGGGCCCTATTCCTGGCTTTGCTAGGTGACCTGGGAGGAGTTCCTAACCTGTCCCATGCCTCAGTTTCCCCTTTTAGATTATGACCCTCACAGCCTTTGTCAAGCATTAGGGATTATTGTTAAAAGGTTTAGGCCTCAGAGATCAGGGAGCACAGATGGAGTGTGGGCGAGATGCAGGAGTGGGAAAGGGCGGCTGGGCGTGAGAGGCTGAGATTTTTGGGAAGGTTACTCAGCGGTGTGACAGATTTGTACCGAGAAGCTGTGCTGTCACGAGTGCCCTCACAAGAAGGCTAACGGCATATAGGGCTGCATTAGTAGGAGTGTTGCCAGCAGATGGAGGGATGTGATTATTCCCCCTGTTCAGCACTGGGGAGGCCACATCTGGAGTAGTGTGTCCATTTGTGGGCCTCTCCCACTACAAGAAAGATGAAGACAAATTGGAAGGAGTCCAGAGGGCAACAAAAATGAGGAGGGGGCTGGAGCGCATGACTTACGAGGAGAGGCTGAGGGAAATCTTGTTTAGTCTGCAGAGAAGAGTGAGGGGGGATTTGATGGCAGCCTTCAACGACCTGAAAGGGGGTTCCTGGGAGGATGGCGCTGGGCTGTTCTCAGTGGTGGCAGGAGATAGAACTAGGAGCAATGGTCTCAAGTTGCAGTGGGGAGATCTAGGTTGGATAGTAGGAAAAACTTTTTCCCTAGGAGGGTGGTGAAGCTCTGGAATGGGTCACTTAGGGAGGTGGTGGAATCGCCATCCTTAGAGGTTTTTAAAGTGAAGTTTGGCAAAGCCCTGGCTGGGATGGTTTAGTTGGGGTTAGTCCTGCTTTGAGCAGGAGTTAGTTCTGCTTTCCAGCAGGAGTAGATACCTCCTGAGGTCCCTTCCAACCCTAATCATCTATGGGTCCACAATTCTGAGCAGCACCCTAGATATACACGTCAATAGATAGATGAATAGAGGGGGTGTGTGATGGGGATAGGTAAATAGATTAGGTATAGATGATGGGTATGCAGCGCAAGGGAGAGAGAGAGATGTATAAATCCCTGGTGCCCTCCCTCTGCCCCCCGCTCCATGAATACTGTGTGCATTTCTGGTCATCCAGTCCCAAAACAGATATATTAGAATAGGACAACATACAGAGAAGAGCAACAAAAATGATGAAGGGGCTGGAACAGCTGCTGTGCGAGAAGAGATTAAAAAGTCTGGGAGTCCTCATCTTAGAAAAGAGACGACTAAGGAGGGACATGGTAGCCGTTTATGAAAACATTGATGGGTGGAGCAAGTGACTAAGGAAGTGTAATTTACTCCTTCACATAACACAAAAACCAGAGGGTCTCCCGATGAAATGAACAGGCAGCAGGTTTAAAACAAATCCAAGTACTTCACGCCCAGCACAGTCAGCCTGTGGAACGTGTTGCCAGGAACCAGTACGGCGGCCAAAAGTATAAGTGGGTTAAGAAAAGAATGAGTTATGTTCCTGGAGGGTGAGACCTATTGATGGCTGTTGGCCAAGGTGTTCAGGGCTGGAACCCCATGATCCTGCGTGTCCCTGACCCTTTGTCAGAAACTTGGACAGGATGACAGGGGATGGATCACTTCATAAATTGCCTGTTCTTTCCCTCTTAAGCATCTGGCACTGGATGCTGTCAAAAGACAGGATACTGGGCCAGATGGACCATTGTTCTGACCCAGAATGGCCATTCTTCTGAGATAGATAGATAGATAGATAGATAGATAGATAGATAGATAGATAGATAGATAGATAGATAGATAGATAGATAGATAAGCAGTTGAAAGTGGGGAAGCTTGTCCATGGGTCTAGGCCTTTTAGCTCAGTCTAGATCCCAGAATCCTTGTTCCTGTTGTTAATTGATCTATCCTGTTACACACTCTCTGTGCAACTGTTTGTCTCCATATACATCTATCTATCTATACACCCATCCATCCCCATCCACCTCTATCTATCCCCCACTGTCCCTTCTGGGTGCTCAGAGTTTTGCATTGGTTTTTTTTTTTAATTCTTATTATAATTTAGGGTTGTTGCAACATTTCTTATTATTTGATTTGCATTGGGGCGGTGGGAGGTTTTCAACATTTCTCTTTCCAAGGGCGCCGCTGCTGGAGCGAAAACCATTGAACCCTAAAAACAAATCTAACTTGATTTATACAATCCTCTGACAAAAAATCCAATACACGTTTCTATCTCTCTCTCCCTCTCTCTCTCCCTTTCTTTCTCTCTTTGCCTAAAACAAGCAACAATTTTAACAATTAAAGGGCGGTGGGGTGGGCTCTGAACTGGGGGTCGAAAGGGTGGGGCGGAAAAAGTGGCTGTAAAGAAAAGGTTTCTTTGGGGTGGGGGGGAAAGCAATTTAATCTCTTCTCTCTTTTTTTTTCTTCTTTCCTTGCACTTTTTTTTTTTTCAATCTATTTTTTTCTTCTTTCTTCCGATGCTTAAAGTAGAAGTGGAACAAAAAGGTAAACAGAACATTACCAATGACCCCGTAAACCTAACACCTTGTTATATTCTCTGTGGCCATATTAAATGTGACTTCCGTCTCCTCTGACCCTATCTGATCCCTCTTTTCCTAACCTTCCTTTTTCCCCCTGGACCCCTCCCTCTCCTTCCCCCCTATTCCCCCCCCAATTTTCTCTCTCTGGTCTTGTTAATTCCAATTGGCCTCCCTAGCTAAAATATACGTCCCTTTCGCTACTCGCCCGATGTAAAACTCCAAGCCCCAGCTCCAGTCTAGAAAGGATTTTTCTAACCGACCTGGAATCCAAAGTCTGATCCATGATTCCTCGGCTCGCCTGCTCGGGGAGGTGTGTGGGGGGGAACCATTAATGTCTGTGCAACTTTTTACCTCCTTCAGGGAACTAGTCATGGGGGGGCTTCCTCTCCGTCTTTTTTTTTTTTTTCCAAATCATTCAACTGAGTTTCTCTGCTCTTCTGTTCATGTTTCCATAGCAACCAGTCGGGTATCTACCTCAGTCACCGGCTTCCTCTTTCTCCTCTTGATTTCGATTCTGTCTCTTTTTTATTATTATTATTTCCTAATTCCTTCTCCCTCCCCCCTTTGCCACGGAATTAAAAAAAAAAGAACGCCACCTTTTTGCAGTGATCACGGGGAGGGAGCTGACGGGTCCTAGAGCTTTACGAAGATCTTTTATTAAAACAAATTCTGCCAATTTTATTTCAATTGGAAAATTCGTTTGTTTGTTTTTTTCTTTTACTCACGCTTCGTTGTGTATGGGCGTTTGGCCGGGGGCAGGATCCCTGGATTTTGGTGCTTAATTGGTTCAGCGTGGGAATTCTGCCATCCGTGTTTGGGACATCACTTAAGCGTGTGTTTCGTGTGAAGCACATGCGTAAATCTGCCTGAAGTCGACGGGACATTGGCTCCCACTAATTGTTATATTATTAATAGTATTCATATGTATTATTAATAATAATTAGTACAGACATGTCCCATTAGAACAGAAGCACATGCTTACAGTAAAAAAGTGCTTAAATCCGATTGAAATGCGGGGGACTTTGGGTTACACTTAAAGTGATTTTGTTATTAATTGTCGGTTTTCAATTATGTATCAATTAATAATAGTAATAATTAGGACAAAGTGAGACTTAAACCTGTCCCATTAGAACAGAAGCACATGCTTAAAGTTAAGCGCCTGCTTTAACATTGTCCCACTTGAGAAGTCTTTCCCACTCCACAAGGGGGAGCGCCTAAATCCCTTGGGTCCTTTTGGAAAAATCTCGGCTCAAAGCTCCCACTTTAATTTTATTTGACTTTGTCTCATTTTCCCCAGCTTCTCCTCTCTGTTAACCCCTGAAATGCTACGCTAACGAGACAACGCACAACTAAAAAAAAAAACAATCCAATTTGTGTGTTAATATATACACATATATATATGTATACATATATATATTTATATGTAAAAGCTTTTCAACACTAATATAGTAATCTGTTGGGTACATTTGTTTGTTTTTACTAACCACTTTAATATGGAACTTTATGTTATTTCTTTTTATCCTTTTTTTTTTTTTTTTTTGGTTCCTTTATTTCTTGTCTTCCAATAAATCCAGGGTTTGGGGGATTCTTCTTATTTTTTCCTGCCTGTTAAAAGAAATTAAATTAAGCAAAAGCTGCAGTCATGGTCTTTAACTCAATCTGTTCTTGCCAGATGGGGTGGGGATTCAATTGATTTTATATATATATATTTTTTAATTTGACCATCGCGGCTCTTTGTGGAGGTTTCTAGTTTAACGTAAGTACCAGGAGCGGCAGGTAGAAAACGAGCTTTTCTAACGAGCACTGGGGCTGTCAGAAGCAGCAGTAGGAAGCCAGTAAATTAACAAATTGATAATTGCTCAAGAGACAACAGGGGAAAAAAAAAAAAAGCCAGGCTTGATTCTTGCCAATCCATGTTTTTCTCTCTCTTTCTCTTGGCTTATTTTGTATTTCCAAATACACGGGAGCAAGGAAGGAAGGTATATATGTATTTATTTTTGCTGGGGGCGTTAAACATGCTTTTTTTCCCACAGGTCCAACAAGGATTCCGTGGTTTGGGGGCGTTAAAAATCTTCCTGATGTGACTTTTTTTTGGTTTTGTTTTAAGTTTATTGCTTCCTTGTCCATTTTCGCCCCGGCTGGCTCCGAGCTCTCTTCTCCCCAGCTGAATTGTCGCTGATCCCACCCCACCACTCCCACCCTCTGTGCACCCAGGAGGGATTGAAACCACCTAACCCACCTCACCCCATCTTTAACAATGTGTTTCTCCTCCTCCCACCAGGAGCCATCCATCCATCCACCCATCCATCCCACCTCACCACTCCCAGTCTGGGCCGTGGGGCCAGCCCAACTGAACCTGTGAGTCTCAGAGAAGAGTCTATGTGGGACAGGAACAGGGTCAGATCCCACAGCTGGGACAAGAGCCCTGATTTTTGCATAGCAGCATGACCCTGACTCCCACATCCCAGCACCTGAGCCAAAGAGGATCTCTGTTATTTCATACTAACAGCAGAATCTTCCGTGGCCTGTGCCACAAGAGGGCGACGCCACATACAACTGCGCACATGTACTCAGCTGTGCGCACACAGAACATGGGAGCCCACATGCACACATGTAAACATGCATGCCGACGGGAAAACACATGCACCTGCCAATCAGCAGCCACACAGGTGCACCACCATAGACACGCCTATGCACGGCCGTGCACTCATGTCATCTGCATGGAACACATGCCAACCGGCGCACCCACTGGAACACACACATGCACACCTGGGCATACACGTGTACGCACAGGAAAACATGCCTGCATATGGGAGTCCATGCATCGCAACATACGGGCCCATGCACACGCTCTCTGACTGCATCCCCCATTGCAGCTCTCTCCTCAGCGCATTGGCTTGGATTTACACCCCACTCTGGAGCAGGGTTTACCCCAAGCCTGGGGAAGCCGGGCAGCCCGGAGGGGCCGAGGGTGGCACCAGGTGGCTGAACTAGGGAGACGGGAGCGGGCATGTTACAAATTTCAGAGGAGGCACAGATACCCCAGAACCCCCACGTGCCCCTGGCTCAAAGGACCCAGTGTTGGCTGGCTGCCTCCATCTCCCCTTGCCCCAGTCAGTCAGTGTGGGGAGCAGGGAAAAGGCCCAGGGCTCCAGGGACATGAGGATGAGACTGAGTCCCCATTGCTGGAGCTCACAGGTTCTGGGGGAATGGTCCCACGTCCGGCTCCAGCTTGCCCCCCAACCCCCAGCTTAATAACGACCTTCTGTACTGGCCTAGGAACCCCTGCTTGGATCCCGGCTCAAGACCCGCATGCGCGTGTGTGCACGACACACATCGGAGTTCAGTGGCCACACTAATGTGGGTGGGTGCTGGGAGGGACACCCCTGACTCGGGCTGTATCCATGCGGGGTGGGACGTGCAGGTCAGCTCAGCTTTCAGCCCCTTACCATGCCCTTGGGGGTGCAGGGAGCCAGCCTTCTGACTGTCAAAAGGACAAAGGCATCCTGTTGAGTCTGCAAAGTTGGAATAGGGACCAGCTGGGCTTCCTGGGCTTAGATAGATGGGGATTGTGTGGGGGTAGTGCTTAGGTGGACGGGCGATGTGAGAGGGGATGGACAGAGGGGCGGTTTACCAGGGTATGGATGGAGGGGGGAGTGGTGTGAGGGTGAATGGATGGATGGAGGGTCATATACGGGGTAGGTTGGGGGTGTGAGGATGGATGGATAGAGAGGTGTGTAGGGGGATGGATGGATAAAGAGAAGGTGCATAGGGGGATGGGGTTTCAGTGGATAGAGGAGCGTGTACAGGGATCGGTCAGGGTGTAATGGGGGTGGGTGGATGAGGGACGTGTACAGGAGTATGTGGGGTGGATGAATAAAGGAGAGATGTGTAGGGGGTGGGGTTTTGGAGGAGAGAGGGGCATTTACAGGGGTAGACAGGAGACCTCAGGGAGCCTTTAATCTAGCGATGGCTCTCTTGAAATGATGGACGCTCACTGTGAAGCCAGATCCATGTCAGTCTCCTGGGCCATGCTGCGACTTAGCTGGGCTGGTGTGATTCCTGATGTCCCAAGGGGAGCACTGAGTGAGGAGTGGGGCTGTGGGGTCCCTGGGTATGGCATTCATGGGGCCAGCCATGGGCCTTGTGACAAGTTCTGGGGCCTCGCTTGAAAGAGGATGGAAGCCAGGGGCAGAAGGGGAGGAGGATGCCTGAGGCCTGGACCCCGGTTTGGGAGAAGCATGGAGCAGCAGGCCAGCTTCTAGGAGAGAAGGACAGCAGGGATTCAGTCACAGATCTGGATCAAGAACAGGGGGGGCTGGTCAGTCTCACAGGCACAGCTGGAACAAGAACTGGGAGCTGAAGCTGGACAAATTCAGGCTGGAAACAGTGGGCAAAGTTTTAGCTAGGATGGGGCTTCTCCATCTCAGATAGATAGATAGATTTGTCCATGGAAATCCAGAGGCAGCAGATAGGGAACCCAGGAGTCCTGATTCCCAGGCCACCTGCTCCATTTGCTAACCTCTCTCTGGGTGCGTCTACACTAGTAAATTAAGTCGACCTAAGCAAGCTTAAGTCGACTTAATTTACTCTGCGTCTACACTGCAGTTTCCTTAAGTCGACTTAAGGAAAATTTAAGTCGACGTGAGCCTTAAGTCGACTTAAAATGAGGTCTTATTAAGTCAACTTCTTAAATTGACTTAAGACAGTGTGGACACCCTAAGTCGACTTACAAGATAAGTTAAGTTAGGGCAGGGGAAAAAGGGAACCCCTGCTCCCTTCTCCCCAGGAAGCTGCTAGCAGCTTGTCCTGGGGAGAGCTGGTCCCACGCGTGGCTGGATCTCCCCAAGACCCACAAGCTGCTAGCGGCTCGTCCCGGCTCCCTTCTGGCCAGGACCCCAGCGGTCCTGGCCGAAGGGAGCCCTGCGGCTCCTTTCTGCCCGGGACCGAGCGGTCCTGGCCAGAAGGAAGCCCGTGGCTCCAGCTAAAAGGGAGCGCGGGTCTCCCTTCTCTCCGGGACCCCTGCGGCTCCTTTCTGCCCGGGACCACTTGGTCCCGGCTAGAAGTGAGCGTCGCCTCCCCCTGGACCTAACCAGTCGACTTAGAGAGTCTAGTGTAGACTCTTTAAATTGACTTAGTAAGGCCAGCTTTAAGTTGACTTAAGAGTCCTGTGTGGACTCTCTAAGTCGAGTTAATAAGGTCGACTTAAAGTCAACTTAGAAATTTAGGTCGACTTTACTAAGTTGACTTTACTACGTGTAGACATAGCCTCTGGGACAGTGCTTAGTGGTTTGAGCAGCCCGGGCTGGGAGCCAGGACTCCTGGGGTCTTTCCCCAGCTCTGCCAGTGAGTTACCATGTCACCCTGGGCAAGACTCTTCCTCTCTGCCAGGCCTTTCTCCCAGTCGTTAGAAATGAGGCCCCAGGGTGGAGTTCCCCACGGCCTGTGCCCAGGGAAGGGCGAGTTGTTACCTCCAAGACTGCGGGTAATAAAGCATTGTGGCAAGCCAGGGGGAGGTGCATTGTGGGAAGAGGCACCAAGGTGGCTGTACTCCAAGCAGTTCAGGGACCTCCCTGGGTCCCGTCTCCCCCTTGTGCCAAAGGATCCTGTTGTGACGCTCAGCCGTGCAAACACCCACAGCAAGGGGCAGGGCAGGACAGCAGCACGTAGGAGGGTTAAGTCCACCGGTGGTCAGCAGGGGACGTTGTAGCTGGCAATCCGGTCCCGCCCCATGGAATTATTGCTGGGCGGTTCCCACTGCCGTACATGCCAGACCCTGTCATGTGGCTGTGAGACGCAAGCCTCCCGCTCTGGCACAGCTGATGGGACTGGAGCCTGCTGTGCCACAGGCACTCAGCCCTTCCTGCACATGTTTAACAGCCAAAGCCAGAGCAGAGGATTTGCTTGGCTCCGGATTGGGTCCCCCCCAATCCCAGTGGTACAGGGACAGCGACAGTCCTTTCCCTGTTCCCCCATTGCTGTGCCTGCAGCAGGTGAGGGACACACCAGACCTCTCCGGGGCGGCAGATCAGAGCTGGGCAGAGGCATGAGCCTTCCATGACCATACGCTCCACCCCCTCAAACATTCCCACCCCTGTGGTAGGCGGAGCCATTTGTATTGGCACCGCCCACTGCTGACTTTGTCTCCCCCTCTGGCCATCTGGGGGCTTGCGCCCAACCTTGCCATTCCCATGGCAGATCCTCTGCTCTGGCCCGCAACCTCATTTCTCTCCCTGCAGTGCTAACCCACCCCCACCCTCGTTTTCTTTCCCAGCCTCTCTCCAGCTGGTGCAAGACACGCGGACGACAGTCTCTCTTTCCCCTCCTCCCCTTCCTTACCTGCTCTGTCTTCCTCGCTAACAATGTTTTCCTCCTGGCTTGGAACCCAAGATCCTCCTCCCAGATCACATCTGGGTCAGGAAGGGAGGGGAGCGGGGTCTGCTCGCTGGCTCACCCTTCCCCCTGCTCTCCATCTCCGCTTCCTGTCACTTTACCTCCCACCCCTCCATGTGCACCAATTCTCATGACTCATGGTGATCTGAATCAAACCTGGCTGTTGAGGTCACTCCAGGGTGGGGTGAGGTATGGGAGGATGGGAGACTGGTGGTGGGTAGCAGACCAGACTGCTTTGATTTTCTGTCCTCCTTCCATCAGCTGTTTGTCCCAGCAGGGAATCCGGCACCAGCTGTTAACCCCACAGGCCGCTGAGCCCAGAATCTTTTCAAGGGGCAGTATCTCTCTGCAGGGTTCTACGCTAACATGTCCCTGCCTCCCAGAGCCATGGGACACCCCCGTAACCCCCCGCGCCCAGTGAGACGCCAGCTGGAGACAGGATCCCAACCGGGGCTCTGCCACTTTTCCTTTTGAATTGGCAAAATGTTGGATCTCTGCTTTGTTTACTTTTTTTTCCAATGGAGTTCCTCCACCCCCAAATCCATGTCACGCCAATCAGGGTAGGAACAGAGGCGAGAGGGTCATGCATCCAACCCTCCTTCCAAGGGGAAAGGATTTCTCTCCTGAAGAGTCTCCAGAGATGGGGATAATCCAGAAGAATGTTGACCACAGGGGAGTGGGGTCTAGTGGTTAGTGAAGCAAGGGGTTAGGGGCCAGGACTCCTGGGTTCTGCTCCCAGCTCTGGAAGGGGTGTGGTGTCTAGTGGAGTAGAGCCCAGCAGTCAGGTAGCTAGCTCTGGGAGGGTAGCCTAGTGGTTAGGATAGAGGGCTGTCAGTCAGGATTTCTGGATTTTGTCCCTACCTCCCCAAAGATGTGGGATCCTAATGGAGAAGTGGGAGGGCCTGGGAGGCATGACTCCTGAGTTTGGAAGTAACATTTCACAATGATTAGTGCAGGAGTCAGGCCTCCTGGGTTGTATCCCCACTTTGTCCCTTGGAAGGAAGTCAATTTCCTGCTCTGTTCCTCAGTTTCCCCACCTATTAACTTGCAGGTGATAGAGCTGGGCGGGAGAATCAGCTAAGAGCATGGGCTGGTTGACTGCTGACTTTTTACCAGGCTCTTCATTTCCCAGAGCTAAACTAGGGTCCCCCTGTGAAAGCTGGCTCACGAAGCCAGGGACCAGATCCCTCTAGGGGTCCGATCCTGTTCGCCCTGCAGCCTGGGCAGTCAGTGGCACGTGGGCCGGATCCCCCACTGGTGCACACTGCCTTTGCTCCACTGGCGTCGACGTCCTTTCTGACCCGGTGGTATTTCAACCCCACTTTCTAAACAAACTGTCCCAGGTGCAGGGTCCCGGGCAGGCCCCATGGCATTCCAGTTCCACCCTTGCACATGAGCCAGTGGGCACTGAGCCCCACTCACCGGAGCAAACTCCCCTTACCTTCCGATCGGGCAGACCACACCCTTCCAAATCCACTTCTTCCTTTTGATCTGAGGCCTCCCCCCGCCCTCCCCTTTACAATGCCCCCTCACCAGCCCACCAAAAAATATCACCCCCCCAAAGCAATCGCTGCTTGATAACAGAGAACTCACCCATGACTGCAGCTGCCCTAGGAACCGAGTGTTGATTTTCATTCCTCCAGCCAACAACCTGTTACAAATTTATTCTTTCTTTTCTTTTCTCTCTTTCTTTCTCTCTCTCTCTCTCTCTCGTTCTATCACTTGCTCGCTCTCTTAATCCTCCTCTTCCCCACCCCCCACTTGCCCACATCTCCCTCCCCTCCCTGTTCCCCCCTCCCCAGTATTCGTTTGCCCGGGGACTCTACAGAAGGTGCTGGAGGCCACGTCCACCCACGAGTCAGAGCATCAGTCGGGCGCGTGGTGCAAAGATCCCTTGCAAGCCGGCGACCGGATCTATGTCATGCCGTGGATTCCCTACCGGACGGACACGCTGACAGAGTACGCCTCGTGGGAGGACTACGTGGGCGCCCGCCACACCACCACCTACCGGCTGCCCAACCGCGTGGACGGCACGGGCTTCGTGGTGTACGACGGGGCCGTCTTCTACAACAAGGAGCGGACACGCAACATCATCAAATATGACCTGCGGACCCGCATCAAGAGCGGGGAGACGGTGATCAATACGGCCAACTACCACGACACCTCGCCCTACCGCTGGGGGGGTAAGACCGACATCGACTTGGCCGTGGACGAGAACGGGCTGTGGGTCGTCTACGCCACCGAGGGCAACAACGGGCGCCTGGTGGTCAGCCAGCTGAACCCTTACACCCTGCGCTTCGAGGGCACCTGGGAGACGGGCTACGACAAGCGCTCAGCCTCCAACGCCTTCATGGTGTGCGGGGTGCTCTACGTGGTGCGCTCCGTCTACGTGGACGACGACAGCGAGGCCGCCGGCAACCGTGTGGACTACGCCTTCAACACCAACCTGAACCGAGAGGAGCCCGTGGCCCTGGCCTTCCCCAACCCCTACCAGTATGTCTCCTCCGTGGACTACAACCCCCGCGACAACCAGCTCTACGTCTGGAACAACTACTTCGTGGTGCGCTACGCCTTGGAGTTCGGCCCCCCTGACCCCAGCACGGGTGAGCTGGCGTCTCCCCCTGCCTGCTTGGCACTGCCAGGCCCGGGGCAGACCAGAAGGGGAGCCAGGGCTCCTGGGTTCGATCCCTGGCTCCGGGAAGGGAGTGGAGTCTAGTGGTTAGAGCCGACGGCTGGGATTCAGGATTCCCTAGCTCTGTTCCCAGCCCCAGGAGATGGGAGTGGGGTCTAGGGAGCAGAGTTTGAGTGGGGGGAGCCTCTCATAAGAGGGCTGTGGAGGTGGGGAGCAGAGACAGCCCCCCACCCCATGGGGGCAAAGGTGCTTTGGGGGGGGGGAGGAGCAGATGAAGCCCCCTTCCAATGTGGGGCAGAAAGGGCTGTGGGTAGGAGAGACAGAGGCTGCCCCACCCAGTGTGGGGCAGAGGGGGGTGTGGGTGAGATTACTTTCTCATGCCCCTTGGGGAGCGGGGCAAGTTCCCATGGATCACTGTCCCTGTGGCAACAGCTCCACCTGCCCCACACGGGGAGCCAAGGCCCCCTCCTGTCCTGACAGGGGTCCCCGCTGGGGTGGGCTGTTCACGCCGAGCCCCCCATAGCTCTGGGCCTTGTTCTCTGCCACGGGTGGTTAATTAGCTCCTCTCCATCCGTCCTCACCTCTCCATGCACCCGCTGCACCCCCCGACTCTGGGATACACAGTGGGGTGTCTCTTTTAGGGGCTCCCTGCCCAGGGAACTCAGGTTGGAGGTGTCAGACAGGCCGAAGGAGGGGGATCTGTCAGACCTTGAGATGAAAAAGGGAATGTGAGCCCAGAGCAAAGGCAGCGGCCAGGGTGGGTGTGGGGGCATTACTGGCTTGTCGATGCTCCAGCATTGGCACCCATTGGGGGCGGATGAAGGAAGGAGACAGCAGGGGTGGAGGGAGACAGAAAAGAGGGCGAGGGAAGGTGCCAGATGGGGGCGTGTGCGTGAGCCCCTCTTTAGGGAGCCAGCTGGAGCCCTGTTTTGGTGGGGACATCCATGCGTGGAGCCTGAATGCGGCTGGATACCCCACCCCCATCTCATGCAGGAAGAGGGGGCAGAGTAGGGAGGGGCCAGCACCCAAACCGGCATTCAATCCTGCACCCCCAGGCTGCTCCACCTGTGCCACGGCTCTGGAAGAGGGGGAGCTCGATGCAAGGTTCCCCAATCCCTCCCCTGTGGAGACTGACGGAGTGAACCTCAAAGGCCTCCAATCCTGCCCCCATATGCAAAAGGGGGGCAGTGTCACATGCATTGTGTGGGTCACAGAGTTGGGGCTTTCTTACCTGCCCCCCACACTCAGGGGCAGGGCTTGTGAGGAGGGAAGAGCTGGGCACCCCTAGAGAGAGGTGACAGCCAGTCACACGGGGAGGAATCCATGGGGGGTGCATGGTGTCAGGGGGGGTGTTTGAGTGGGGGACGGGGTCTCAGGTATGCATGGAGGGAGTCCAAGGGCTGTGTGTGCAAATGGGGGACTTGGAGAGGGGTCCCAGGGCCATAAGGAGAGTGGAGGGAATCAGGGGGTTTCCAGGGTCATGGGGGGGTCTTGGTCTCTAACACTTTCTCCTCCCTCCCGCAGGCCCTGTAACCTCCACGCCGCTCAGCACCACCACCACGGTGCGGCCCACCCCAGTCACCACCACGGCCTCACCGGCTGCCACCACCACGGTGCGCCGGGCCCCCCTCACCACGCACCCCATTGGTGCCATCAACCAGAAGGGCACCGAGCTGCACCCCGTCACGGCTGCCGCCCCCAGCACCCGCAAGCCCCCCTCCTCCAACCAGCACGTCTCCCCCGAACTCTTCTGCGAGCCCAAGGAGGTCAGGCGGGTCCAGTGGCCAGCCACGCAGCAGGGGATGCTGGTAGAACGGCCTTGCCCCAAAGGCACCAGAGGTAAAGGGTGGCCGGGGGTGTGGCAGGGTGCATTGGCTAGCAGGGAAGATGAGGAAAGTGGTGTCTAGTGGGCAGAGCAGGGGGGAACAGCTGGGAGTCAGGACTCCTGGATTCTCTTCTCCACTCTGGGAGGGAAGTGGGGTGTAGTGGTTGGAGGGGAGGGGCTGGCTGTAGCACTTAGAAAGCGGGGATAGGGTGTCAGGACTCCTGGGTTCTCCATACCTGTTTTTCTGAGCAGAATAAGCGGAGTCTGCCCCATGTGGGGATTGAATCATGGCACGGCGACTCCACGGAGCTGGTGCGAGGGAGCTGGAGGTGCCCATGGCCACCAGTCAGCTGCCTCATCCCCATGCCTCGCCGGCTATGCCCCACTGCTGGAACAGGGGCTCCTGTGCCGGGGAGCCAGGCTGCACCCCTTATCTGCCGCACTCGGTCTACAGCTGGACGGGTGGGGTGAGACCCCTGCTCCATCTCCCTGCTGTGGGACTGCTCCCTCCACTCGTAGCTATAGTAGGGCCTTTATATATTCTGCCAGCCTGACCCTCGAGGGTGATGTGGAGGCACCGCACCACTCAGGGCAGAGCCACCTAGAGTCCACATACCCCAGGTCCGTGGGTGGGCCCTGCCTACACTCGAGTCTTTGGGGTTGGGCCACCAGTGGGGCTGACGGACGACTCCCTCGGCCACAGGCCATCTCTGTTCTCCGGTGACTCCCGCCTCCCTCTCTCTGCCCACAGGAATCGCCTCCTTCCAGTGCCTGCCAGCCCTGGGGATCTGGAACCCACGTGGCCCCGACCTCAGCAACTGCACCAGCCCCTGGGTCAACCAAGTGGCACAGAAGGTATCGCTGCTCCTCCCTCCGACCTCTCCTGAGCCCACTGCCTCCCCATGGGGTGGGATCTGGCTGGTAGCTCATACCCTATGGGGGATCCAACGGGGGACCGGAGGGTCACTTGTACCCTGTGGGGTTTGAGGTCCAGGAGAACTGTTCGTGCCCTGCAGGGGACGAGCTGGGCCAGACACCTGTCTCCTCGGGGCTGATCGGGGTCTCTCCCCCTATCGCGGCAGATCAAGAGCGGGGAGAATGCGGCCAACATCGCCAGCGAGCTGGCGCGGCACACGCGGGGGCCCATCTATGCCGGCGACGTCAGTTCCTCCGTCAAGCTGATGGAGCAGCTGCTGGACATCCTGGACGCCCAGCTGCAAGCGCTGCGCCCCATTGAGAGGGAGTCGGCCGGCAAGAACTACAACAAGGTGCGGGCGGCTGGGCACCAGGACTCCTGGGTTCTGGCAGGGGAGTGGGGTGCAGTGGGTAACGAAGGCGGACTGGGAGTCAGGACTCCTGGGTTCTGTAACTGGTCAGCGCCATTAGTTATCCAACGGTTATCAGTTAGTTACCCATGGTCATCACCTAGTTATCAGCAAGTTACCCAATGGTTAGTGCAGGGGTAGGCAACCCCCGGCACGCGGGCCAACAGTGGCACACGAGCCCATTCGGAGCGGCACGCGCCATCCTCTGTGGCGCCACAGAAATTGCCACCCCTGCCACCAAAAGACACTCCAGGTGGCTTCGTTCGGGGGCGGCTGCCGTGCGGAGGTCCCTGCCATGCCCACGCCCCAGGATACCACGTAAAGAAGCCGCCCAGAGCGGCTCCTGTCTGTGGCCTGCCGTCACCAAAAGGAGACATTCCAGGCAATTTCTTTCCATGGCGTGCCTGGGGATAGGGGTCCCCGGGCACACTGCCGAGAGGAGCCACGCCAGGTGGCTTCTTTCCACGTGTGGGCCCTCGGCACCAGCTGAGGGTCGAGGAGGAGGGGCCGGCACAGAGGCTGGGAATGGTTGCCAGCCCCTGGCTTATTGGCTAGTTACCCAGTGATCGTCAACTAGTTTCTCCATTATCATTGGTAGTTATCAAATGGTTATCAGCTAGTTACCCATGGTCATCGCAGCTAGTTATCCCATGGTTATCGGCCAGTTATCAGCTAGTTATCCAGC
>ML685915.1:257056-320232 GCA_007922175.1 Pelusios castaneus | reverse complement strand
TCAGCTAGTTATCCAGCCGTTATTGGCTAGTTACCCAGTGGTTATCAATCAGTATCTGTGACTGATATGGGCTAGCAGGGACCTTGTGCAAGAAGTGCAGATTTGACTCCGAGGCATGAATGTGTCCTGGAAGATCAAGGGCCTGGGCCCTCAGTGCTGGAATCTGCCCTGACTTTTCCTTCTTGTCTGTCCCCCGTCACTCCCTGCTCTGTGATCCGGGTGCCTGGCGCCTTCAGATGCACAAGCGAGAGCGGACCTGCAAAGACTACATCAAGGTGAGGGGGGGCTCCTGGGCTCCCCAGCTCCAAATCGGCCCCACAGCTGGCCCCTGAGAAACCATCCCCAATGGGCAGCTGGTTCCAGGGCTCTTGGCCCTGAGAGTGCCCCATTCACGCTGACAACATACCTCCAGTGACGTCAGGAGGGCTACACCACATTTACACCGGGCAATGAAAGGGGAATTGGCCTCAGCAAGGTTACACCAGATTTACACCAGGTAGTTAGAGAGGAATTAGCCCCAGTGGGATTACTCCAGATTTGCACCAGGAAGTGAAAGGAGAATTGGTTACTCTAGATTTACACTAGGGAGAGAGAAGAGAATCAGCCCCAATGGGGTAACTCCATATTTACATCTTTGAGTAAAAAGGAAAGCCGCTCCAGTAGTGTTACGCTCGATTTACACCAGGAATTTAGAGGGGAATTGGCCCAGCGTGGGGCTGAGCCATGTCACACGCATTTTCCCCTCCCACCAGGCGGTGGTGGAGACCGTGGACAATCTGCTGCGGCCGGAGGCGCTGGAGTCATGGAAGGACATGAATGCCACGGAGCAGGTCCACACGGCCACCATGCTGCTGGACATCCTGGAGGAGGGCGCCTTCCTGCTGGCCGACAACGTCAAGGAGCCCGCGCGTTTTGTCACCACCCGACAGAATGTGGGTGAGTGCCCCCCACCACCACTGCCCAGACGCCTGGGTCCTCTAGCGATAGGGAGATGGAGAGGGGTCAGCAAGGCCTGTCCTGGCCCATAGACGCCAGTAATCCCCCCACATCCCCAATAGCTGGGTAACCATGAGGCAGGTGGGGAAGATGAGTTTGACCTAGACCTCTCACCCAGATCCCTGGGTCCTCCGGGGACTGGGTACGTGGATGATCCCTCCTCACACCTAACACGGGCGAGTCTGGGACTGGCTGGAGCAACTGGTGTTTCTCAGAGCTTGCACTGCCCACGGACAGAGCAGAGGCAACCGCAATGCGTGCAGGAGGGCTGCATATGTAGGATGACTGTGTGCGTGTGCCACATATGCACAATGCGTGTGCAGGACAGGTGTGTGTGCGGGATGGGTGTGTGTGCAGGGCGAACGCTTGTGCAGGACGGATTCGTGGGCGAAATGGATACATGTGTGGGATGGCTGCATGTGCAAGATGGATGCGCGTGTGTGCAATACATGTGCAGGGCAGCTGTGTTGCACGCGTGAGGCAGCACACGCATGCCCTCCTCCTGCTCTCCCCGCAGTGCTGGAGGTGACGGTGCTGAACACGGAGGGCCAGGTGCAGGAGCTGATCTTCCCGCAGGACTACGCGAGCGAGAACTCCATCCAGCTCTCGGCCAACACCATCAAGCAGAACAGCCGCAACGGTGAGCGTGGGGCGGGGTACGAGTGGCGGGACCTCGTGCGGGGGTGCGGTCCCCTGAGAGTGGCACTGATCACCTCTCCTCCCCTCTGCAGGGGTGGTCAAGGTGGTCTTCATCCTCTATAACAACCTGGGCTTCTTCCTTTCCACCGAGAATGCCACAGTGAAGCTGAGCGGGGAGGCGGGCGCCCCCAGCCCCGCCCTGGTCGTCAACTCGCAGGTCATCGCCGCCTCCATCAACAAGGAGTCCAGCCGTGTCTTTCTCATGGACCCCGTCATCTTCACCCTCTCCCACTTGGAGGTGAGACCAGGGGGTGCTGTGCTGGGGGGCGGTGGTAGTGCTCTGAGTGCGAATCTGAACTCATGGATTCTCTAGGGCAACTCTCCAGCTCTATATACCCCCTCCTGTCTGCTTGGGTCCCCTCTGGCGCTCAAGCTCCTGTCACTCCCATTGCCACTGACGTGTCCGTCCCCCCCACTGCTCCCCCAGGCTAAAAACCACTTCAACGCCAACTGCTCCTTCTGGAACTATTCCGAGCGCTCCATGATGGGCTACTGGTCGACGCAGGGCTGCCGGCTGGTGGAGAGTAACAAGACACACACCACCTGCGCCTGCAGCCACCTCACCAACTTCGCCGTTCTCATGGCTCACCGCGAGATCGTAAGGGCTTTGGCTCAGGGGCAGGGCTGGGATCAGGGGTGCCCTTGCAATGGGTGCACGTCCCCCCCCCTCCCTGTGGCTGGTCAGAGGATAACAGCCTTCAACTACTTTCGCTGAAGTCAATTCTGTGCCCAGCTGATGGCATGGAGGGGGCAGAGTGCCGGCAAAGAGGAAGGAGGGTGTAGCTGGAACAACGGCAGAGTTGGGGGGTTGCATCTTTGAATCATCCAGGTTAGGAGGGGAGGAGAAGAATCATCAGAGGGATGGGGAAGGGGTGCCCGGAGAGGAAGCATCCCTAGGGGAGGGGGTACCAGGCGGGGCAGGAGATTCCTGGGGAGATGGAGGATGGGGAATCTGAAGAGTGGCGCCCCAGAATGCTGGGGCGAGCTTTGGGTTTGGGGAGGGGCATCTCGTGCAGCACAGCAGCTCTGAGGGTGCCCATCCTCACCCCCTTCTCCTCCCACCCCCCGTCCCAGTACCAGGGCCGGATCAATGAGCTGCTGCTGTCTGTGATCACCTGGGTGGGCATCGTCATCTCGTTGGTGTGCCTGGCCATCTGCATCTCCACCTTCTGCTTCCTGCGGGGGCTGCAGACTGACCGTAACACCATCCACAAGAACCTCTGCATCAGCCTCTTCCTCGCTGAGCTCCTCTTCCTCATTGGCATCGACAAGACACAGTATGAGGTGGGACACAGCAGGGGGCACCCTGCCCCAGCAGTCAGGGTGACCCCAGGGTCCCAGCGGGGTATTAGAGGGTGCTGTGCTACAGGAATGGCCGCTGCCTCCCCTAAACATCCCCTGCTGTTTCATTCTGGTTGAAGATTCACTATCGTGTCCCATTAGTGTGTTGCTGTGAGGCTCTTAAACAACCCCTGCAGCCCACCCCAGAACCAGCTGCATTTTAGCATGGGGTGAGGGATCCCTGTGTAAGCAGCCTGCATGGCCCACCCCAGAAGTGGCTGCCTCTCTGCGCTGAGCAAAGGATCCCTGTGTGTATCGCTAATCCCCTTGTCCTTCTTCCCCCTCCCTAGATCGCCTGCCCCATCTTCGCGGGGCTGTTGCATTACTTTTTCCTGGCAGCCTTCTCCTGGATGTGCCTGGAAGGTGTGCACCTCTATCTCATGCTGGGCGAGGTCTTCGAGAGCGAGTACTCCCGCAAGAAATACTACTACCTGGGTGGCTACTGCTTCCCCGCCCTCGTGGTGGGCATCGCCGCAGCCATCGACTACCGCAGCTACGGCACCGACAAGGCGTGAGTGGCAGGGCGGGGCTAAGGCACCAGTGGGCCTGAGTGATGGGGAGGGGCAGGGCTAAGGCACCAGTGGGTGGATGTGGCCATGCAGGCCACCAGTGTTAGTGGGTGGAGCATGAGTGCCCAGGTGGGCGGGGCTATGTCACCAATGGCTGTGAGTTCCAGGGGCAGGTTGAATAAAAATTGTGGGGTTTTTACGTTAAAAATCTCATTTTTTAAAAAATGAATTCCCTGTTTCTTTATAAAAATAAAGCTATTCAAAAACGGAGTTTGAAACTGACAGCCGGTGCGAAGGCCTAGCCTTATTGCGATCTATTAAAATCATTTCCATCAAAGTCAGAAAGTAACTTGTTAGCAGTAGGACACGTTTGCTGCCAAACCTTTGAAAAAAGTCAAAACCCCTGATTTTGTGGAAGTTGGTGGCCCAGCACCTGGACCAGGGGGTTGTTGAAGAATTAAACCAGCTCGCGACAGAGTAGCCTCTTCTGCATGGGCAGAAAGAGCATATTCTTCTCTGCATTTTATCCAGCGAGTTCAGTTTGGTTTGTACAAAACTCAAAAACCAGCTGAGAGTTGAAAACTCAAGGAAGCTCCTTTTCCAGTCTGTGAATAAACACTAAGTGTGAGAGGACGAGATCTACTAGCACTAGACATCACCAAGTACATGGTGTCCAGCAGTCGGCTCAATTCACTAGGTCCCGATCATACGCCCTCCATTTAATAAATCGGGTTGGCTTAAAAACAAACCATTTTTGGGGAAATTCCCTTTTTCTCCCAGCATGTTTAGGGGGGTTTATTTAACTAGGTCATTAAAGAGCCTTTTTAAAATTGTGCCTTTTTAATTGCATTCCAATTGTCATTCAAACACAGCTTGACACAAATCCCGATGAAAAAAAATCACTCTGGTGAATAAGAAATGCATCCTTCACCCTTTCCTAATGCCTTAAAAAAAATATAAAAATCAAAAGCCTCAATAACGAGTTGTGTGTGAAGCTAAATCAATACGGGTAGATGGAGTGTATCACGCCGCTTAGCAAACAGAAGTAGCCAACGGAGTGGAACAGACACATTTAGTTGCAAATCGACATGTTTTAGGGGTTTCCATTCAATGAGTCTTCACTGTTCCTTAGGAAAATACTGAAAAAGCTCAAACCCACCTAGCCTGGCCCGGGTCAGGCACTGATGTGGCAGAGTGCTGGGCTGTATGTGAGGGGTCCATGTGCCCCATAGCTGTAAGGTGGGCTTCTCTGCAGTCCCCAGCTCCTGGGGCAGCCCCACAAGGGGTGAGAGGAATGGGGTATTTTGCCCCCCTGCGCGCCAGATTACCTTGAGTTGATGTGCTCCTCCCCATTCTCACAGCTGCTGGCTCCGAGTGGATAATTACTTCATCTGGAGCTTCATTGGCCCCGTCTCCTTCACCATCGTGGTGAGTAGAGACGCACTGGAGGGGGGCTGGCTCCCCACCTGCACCCAGGGCCTCACAGTATGACACGCTGCTCGCCCGGCCTCAGACAAGCCCCACAGAAGTCCTGGCTCCCATCCCTACCTGCTGTTAGCTCTAGGACCCCCTCCCCTCCCCGATGCAGGGCAAGAACCCAGGAGTCCTGGCTCCCCACCCCTCCCACCAACTCTGGCCACTCACACACCAGTGGGTGCTCGCCCCTAAGTCTGCGCCCAGTGCCCCAGCCCAGTGGGGGCTCTGAATCTCATTGCCCTGGCTCCGAGCTGTCGCTGGGTAGAGCCCTAATGCCCAGAGGGAAATAACTGACCACTGGGGTCAAAGAAACCATCCTTCAGCAGGCCCTTGGGGGAAGTGAGATGCGCAGGGGGGGGATTGTAGGAGTGATTGGTGGGGGGCAGGAGGCCTTGCTGCCAGTGGGGGCAGGCAGCGGGTGGGGGTCAGGGGACAGGGCAGGTTGCAGGATGGGGTGCAGGAGGGAGGGCTGATACAAGAGCTGAGGTCTGATGCCTCCCCTGTCCCCAGGTCAACCTGCTCTTCCTCATGGTCACGCTGCACAAAATGAACCGCAGCTCGGCCGTCCTCAAGCCCGACTCCAGCCGCCTGGACAACATCAAGTGAGTGAGGCCGGGTGGAGGGGTCTCTGATGCCCCCACCCAGGGGGAACCAGGGACACTGCGCCGCACTGGCCTGGCGCTTGCTGGGCAGGGTCCTGGTAACCCCAGAGGTGGCCGCATCTCACCACCAGACAAGGTGTGTGGAAAGAGCCATGCGTGACCCTCGGTGTCTCTCCCGGGCAGGTCCTGGGCACTGGGCGACATCGCGCTCCTCTTCCTCTTGGGGCTCACCTGGGCCTTCGGCCTCCTCTTCATCAACAAGGAGTCCATCGTCATGGCCTATCTTTTCACCACCTTCAACGCCTTCCAGGGCACGTTCATCTTTGTCTTCCACTGTGCCCTGCAGAAGAAGGTCAGGCTGCTGGTCGGGGGCTGTGGGTGGGGATTGAGGGGCACCAGCAGAGCTGGGGGAGCCCCAGGTGGGGTTAGCAGCAGGACACTAACGTGGCCACCCGCCCCCACAGGTGCACAGGGAGTTCAGTAAATGCCTGCGCCACGCATCCTGTTGCCTGCGCAGCCCCCCAGGGGCCACCCTCGGCTCCCTCAAGACTTCGGCCATTCGGAGCAACAACCGCTACTACACGGGCACGCAGGTACAGTGGGTGGCAGCGCCCTCCCCGAAGGCTGCGGATGGACAGACAGAGCCCTCTCCTAGGGCTGGGGACAGACAGACAGTTGGGGGGGATTGGACCGGGGGGCAAATGGGGACAGACAGACAAAACCCTATGTAGGGCTGGAGTGGGATGTCTCTCCAGTTGGGTTGGGGTCTTTGGGATGGGACAGACAGCTGGAGGTGTCAGTGTGTGGGTCCCGTCACCCACCCACACACGTGTCTGTTGCAGAGCCGGATCCGGAGAATGTGGAACGACACCGTCCGAAAACAGACGGAGTCAAGCTTCATGGCGGGGGATATCAACAGCACCCCCACCCTGAACCGAGGTGAGTTCCCCCAGCATCCCTCACCCAGTGCCCCCCAAACCCAGGTCAGAGCCGCACCTTGAACAAAGGCAAGACCCCCTTCCCCTCCAGCACCCCTCACCGAGTGCCCCCAAACTCAGGTCAGAGCCCCACCCTGAACAAAGGCGAGACCCCTTTTCTCCCCAGCACCCCTCTCCCAGTGCCCCCAAACCCAGGTCAGACCCAGCCAGGACCCCCAGCCTGTTCCCTGCAGCCCGTGGACTCTCTCCCTTGCGGCATCTGATCCCTGCGTCGCCCCAGCCAGCCCTTCTCAGAGAGGTGTGCTGGAGTCGACTGAGTACCCTGTGTAGGGGATACACATGGCTCCCCGTAACCTCTCGGAGGAGGAGGGCCGGACCCCAGGAGCTGACCCACCTGCCTCTGCTCTCCCCACAGGGACCATGGGGAACCACCTGCTGACCAATCCGGTGCTTCAGACCCGCGGCGGGACCAGCCCATACAACACCCTCATCGCCGAGTCCGTGGGCTTCAACCCCTCCTCACCCCCCGTCTTCAACTCCCCAGGTGAGCCCCCCAATCTGCCTTTGCTCTCCCCTGCTGTGAGATTGCACCCCACCACCCCTCAGATCCAGTCCTCTGGGATCCCACTTCCCTTCCTGAGGGGTTCTTAGTATTTTGGGGAGCCCTTTAGGGTCCGTGGTGGGGTCCCCTTATATCTTCTCCAAGGAAGAGAGTTCTGGAGTCCTGGCCCTTTCTCAGCAGAGGGGAAGTGGGACGGGAGCGCTGGGGGGGGTCTCAGTTGCTCTATCCCCAGCAGGAGGTGCTATAAGGAACCACAGAGCGGTCCATAAGGGGTCAGTGTTTGCTTTGGGGGTGCTACCCCCTGCCTTCCCTGTAACCTTCTCTCTCTTCTCTCCTCTCCACTCGCCGACGCAACCTGCAGGGAGCTTCCGAGAGTCCAGTACGTCCCTCCTTTCCAGTTCCATTTCGCAGTAATGTTTCCTTCATTGCTAGTTTGCCTGTCAGGCTGGGGGTGGGACAGAGCCAGGACACGACGGCGCAGGCAGCCAGGAGCGGGCGTGGAGACTGGCCCCTCCAGCATGGGGCGCTGTGGGTAGCGGGGCAGGAGAGCTGGCTGTGGGGGGAGCTCCAGGGGATGCTGCAGGCAGTCCTGTTACGGAGTGCAGCCCTTGCATTCCCCGCGCCGGACACTAGAGGGTGGTTGACGCTGGGCGACTGCCGCTGCGACGTGTCTTGGTGGCCTATGGGAAAGCAGCTGTATCGGCCTCCTGCTGTGCTCGGGGTTCCCGTGGTCCCTAATGCCCTGTATCACCCTACTGCTGCGCCAGGTGGGGCCCCTGCTCCCTATAGTCCCGTATCACCCTCCAGCTGTGCCAGATTGCAGCCTGGTCCCTATAGCTCCATATCGCCCGCCGGCTGGGGCATTCTGGTCTGTACAGGCCTGTATCTGACCAGCGGCCAACACTTGGTGGTTCAGAGCAAGGCAGCCCTTCCCCCCCTTGATGCGTCTGAGCAGCAGAACACGCCCTGGAAGCAGCAAGGGTGGGGGTCCCCAGGTTGGGAGGTGGGGGTCCCAGAGCTCAGCACCAGAGGCCCCACTGTTATTGGGGCAGACTCTCACAGGCTAGGTTGCAGCCAGTGGATGGTAGATATATGTGCCTGGGGTGCGGGGAGGAATAGGTTAGGGGTCAGCCCCCCGCCAGCAAGAGAGTAGGGCTCTATTGTGTCTGGCCAGCTTGTGCCTCCCTCCAGATCCGGCAGGCGGGGTTCTCAGCTTCCAGCAGAAAGCCAGCCCCAAAGCAGCACCTAGCTCGGGCTGAGGATTGCGGGGGAAGTGGTCCTGGCCCCTTTCCAGCCTGCAGGCTGGGTCCGACCCGGCACCAGGAGCAGGTGGATCACTTAGACGCAACAGCACAAAGGAGCTCCAGGCCAAGCATGGCTGGGATGGGGGTGTGGGGTGCAACCTCATGACCCTGCCACCCAGCCCCCGTTGATCTCCTCGCTCACATCTATCCCTCCGCCCCTAAAAATTCCCACGGGTACCAGGGAAGGGGGAGAAGCTCTGCCTGGCCATGGCAGCCTCTATGATTGGCTGGTTTTTCCCCAGGAGGCGGGGCTAAAGGAGACAACCAGACTGAGCGGCTGGTCTGACCCCCACCCCACCAGCGGGCATCACTGATTGGCAGCTAGACAAACCCCGCCCACACACACATCCATCCATCTGCCCAGCTGTGAAGGACGCATAGCGGATCCAAGCTCGGTTGTGGAAGAAAGCCCTGTGCCCGCCACCCTCCTGCCCCCCACTAATTTCCCCTCTCTCTCTTCACTGCTCCCCTGGCAGAGCACCCCCTGAACAACAGCCGGGACGCCTGCGGCATGGACACCCTTCCCCTCAACGGCAACTTCAACAACAGCTACTCCCTCCGCAGTGGTGACTTCCCCGCCGAGGGCGCCAAGCTGGCCGACTGCCGGCGCAACCTGAGCGACGCGGCCGCCTTCGAGAAGATGATCATCTCGGAGCTGGTGCACAACAACCTGCGTGGGGCTGGCGGGGCCGGCGGCACGGCCAAGGGGGGCCACCCGGGGCCGGCGCTCCCTCCGGTGGGGGCTGGCGCTGCCGAACCCAGCAACCCCCCCGGGCTGCCCGCGCCCCCTTGCAGCAACGGCGAGGAGGAGCCAGCGGTGCCAGAGGCCCCGGCTCTGAGCCAGGAGGAGAACCTGGAGATCGAACTCATGTACAAGGCCCTGGAGGAACCGCTGCTCCTGCAACGGGCTCAGTCCATCCTCTACCAGAGCGACCTGGAGGAGTCGGAGAGCTGCACGGCCGACCTGACCGAGGGCGGAGACGGCCAGGCTCCCTCCCCCAACAGAGACTCCTTGTACACCAGTATGAACAACCTGAGGGACTCCCCTTACCCGGACAGCAGCCCAGAGGCGGTTGGGGAAATCCTCCCCCACGCCCAAGCCATCAATGAAATCTACTACACCAACCGGCCCGCCTTGGTGCCCCGCGGCCAGCTGCAAGCCTACTACCAAGTCCGGAGACCTAGCACTGATGGCTACTTGGTTCAAGCCGGCTTAGAGGGCCCAGTGCCGGAGGGAGACGGTCAAATGCAGCTGGTCACCAGTCTCTGAAAGCGAGGCGGGGACTGAGGCACCACCCTGCGCCTCCAACTCTCCCCCCACCTCATCCCACTTTCGCCAAAAGGAGCCCCCGCCCCCAGGCCGTGCCCTGGATTTTTTTCATTTTTTTGCCCTGGGATGCTGAGAGAGAGAAGGGTGGGGGTGCCGCAGAAGGGCACACGCAAGGCAGGGGAAGGAGGAGAGAGATCAAGAAGAGCCGGCACTCTTCTCCTCCACAAAGGGTGGCAATATGGTCTGTTGCCCTTCTGCTGCCCTGGTGGAGACAGGAGGAGGAAAATGGGGTGTGGCTGCCTTTGTGTTTTGGAAGTAAAGAAAGGAAGAGGGGAGGGAAAGAAGGAATGAAAACAGAACCAGCTGGTCAACAGGATCACCCTTGTTTGTTTTTTTAAGATTGTCCCTCTTCAGTCTTTCTTTTTTAGTTCGTTTTGGGGAGGGGGGGAGAAGACCAAAAGGAAATGGGGGATCAAATTTTTTTTAGGGAGCATTAACAAACAAATTCTCGTGGGAGAGAGGCTACCAGAGGCCCAGAACTCACACAGTGACACCCATGTATAGGCCACTCCTGCTCCCCCGTGTATGCACCTTGGCAATGTCAAACAGGGATCCTATTGATCAGGAAAGAGGGGGGTCAATAGAGCCCTTTTGCCCTCAGGAGGGGCATCCTCCTATGGCCTCCACTTTCTTCTCTGCGAACTTTGCCAAAAAATATATATGTATAGATATATAGAGAGCTATAAAGAGAGCTATATCTAGAGAGAGAGATGGGGTGGGGCTTGTTTTGGGTCTGGATAGAAACTGTTGAACTGGGTGCTGACCTTCCAGTATTTGTCAGCTGGGGGGAAACTGAGGCACAGTGGGGAAGTGACTCTTAAAAGGCACTTATCAGAAGAATTTTGATTTTGGTTCTTTTTTATGCCAAACCATAAGCAAAGTCTGCAGTAGACTTGGGGGGTAAAGGTGCATTTTTTCTCTCAAAAGCAGCCTTCGTGCCAGGAACGGCTGACGCACAATGTTGTTTCTGGTAGAGGAGGAAGTGGTGCTGAGGTGGCCATCTTTGATTTGGGTTTTTGTTTTTCTTTGCTGCCTTGTGGCCGCATCCTTCCCCCCTTCGTGGCTCACAAATCAAATACTCATCAGCACCCTGTGCTGGGAGGTGGTGGAGGAAATCAGGAGAAGAGGGGGTGTTTCTTGGGCCATCGGTGTAATGTTGAATACAATTCCCGCTCCACTGCCGCCACTTCTGTCAAGAAGCCCGCGCCGTTTTCCTACAGCCCCATGGAAATCTTGGAAACTCCTGCAGCTCACCCTGCTTCTGCGTTTTCCAACTCGGCTTTTATTTCCTCCTTTGAAGACATTCAGAAGTCAGGTGCCTCATGGGAGCTGCTGTCAGAATCCAGCTGGGTCAAGATGGGGGTGGGGAGCATTTAGGGGAGGGGGGCAATTTGACACTTGAATCTTCCCTCCCAGATCGTTTGGATCATCTTTGGGCAAAAGAACAACAGAAACCCAATTAGCACTCCTTTTTTTCTTTCTTTCAAAGGAGAAAACAACAAAAAACAAAAAATTCTCCCTTTTCAAGCACAACTCTGAATTCTCTCGCCCTCTTCTTCCCAAGAGAGACCACGGGAGCCAATATCACATGAAGACATCATTTTGCTGGGGGGTAGGGCTAAGGGGGTGGAGGGTTAATTCAGGGAGGTGGGCGGGCGTGGCTACAGATTGAAATGCTGTAAATATGAAATTTCAAACAAACAAAAAAGGGGAATTGAGGAATCACATGAAAAATGAAATGGAGATTTTAGAAAAAAAAAAAACAAAAAACTATCTATCAACCACAGTCCCAAGGACCAGTTTGTGTCCTGGATTTAAAATCTATCCATCGATCTATCTTGATCGATAGCTAGATATAACTGTGCTTGCTCCAGCCCCATTGACTGTTCGAGGGGCAGGTGACGGGAACAAGGAGACCCCCTCCTCTTTTGATGAAGACAGGGGAAGGGATCACGAAAACTACAAGCAGATTTTTACAATCGAAACAAAAAAAAAACCTGTTTTTGGCACAATTTTTATGTAATATATACATATAATGCGTCATTTCTGTGACTTTCTCAACATTCCCTTTTCCTGCTGGATACGGTACTTTTTTCATACATCTTGCCATGACTTTGTCATTTTCTCTCTCACTGCCACTGTGGAATTGTGGGTAAAAAAATTACTGTAAGACCCAAAGATGCTGTAACTGTAGGTTAGGAAAATTGTTTTGGGTTAATTTTGCTTTTTTCTGGGTGGGGATGTTGGATGTGAAGAGGTTTATTTTTAAGTTCTATTATGTTTATTTACTTGCATCCCCCGGGGCTGGAAGGCATTTGACGGTGTTGAGTTGAAGGGGCAGGTTGGCAAGTGATTCAGATACATGGAGTGGAGAGGGACTTTGTTATTTCCTTTTCTTCCAGCCTGTAGAACTGCTGGAGAGCGTTTGTGAGATGATGGATGGTTTAGGAGCATTCAGGCCTTCACCAACTTGGATTTAGTGACTGAGACGGTGGGCAGAAGGGTGTAGGCATAAGAGTTATAAATGGGTATTGCTCCCTTGGTACCCATGTGCTTATTGACACACACTGGGATGTGGCCCAAGGAGCTCAGGGCGATGAGGAAACTCGAGCTCCCTCTCGCAGTGGCCCGTGAGCGCTTGGTAGTGTGGTCTATTCCTGCTGCGCCCCTCTGTGTGCCTTAAACCCACTGGGCTCGAGCAAGGGGAAGTTAGCAGGGTTGTGCTGTGTAAAATCCTGCAGGGGTTCCTGGGGAGCTAGGCTTAAGAAAGGGAAGGTAGCGCATGAGACTAGGAGGTAGGTGACAAGTGGGTGATACAGCAAATACAACGAGAGTCTTGTGGCACCGTAAAGACTAACAAATTTCTTCGGGCATAAGCTTTTGTGGGGTCCAACCCACTTCGTCAGATGCAGTGGGGTGGAGCCCACGAAAGCTTACGCCTGAAGAAATTTGTTAGACTTGACGGTGCCACAGGACTCTCGTTTTTGCTGTACACAGACTAACACGGCTCCCCTCTGGAAAGTGGATATTTACTCTGCTGCCCTGGCCAGGCACAAGGCTGGCAAAGGGCTGGATAGGCCCTGAGAGGCTCTTTCCATTGCGAGGCCTTGGTAAGGGGAGACAGCCCAATCCACTAGTGACATGTCTCCTCTTCCCCTGCTCCCTAGTGCAACAGCCATCTCTCAACCATTAGCGCTGACCCCTGAGTGTCCCACCTCACCCACTTCCTCACAGGATCAACGCCCCCCCAGGCAAGATGGTTGGGAGTCCCCCAGCCAGCCCCAGTGGCCAATAGGCCAGCTGAGGCATGCCAGAAAATTGGCCTGCAGGGATACTGAGAGTTGCTTCTGAGGCTCTGCCAGAGCTGTCTGCCAGGCCACAGACCCCCCGAATACCAGAGTTTGTATCAGAATCAATGTCACCTCCACATCTGTTGCCCAAGGATAATCAAGTTGATTTTCCAGCAATTGATCACTTACCCAGCTCATTTACCCTAGCCATCTTCTTCTGGCTGACCAGTCAAGACAGTCATGGCCTTGTGGGGGTTCTGGGCTCTCCACCTTCTCTGGGAACACTCCCTTCCCCATCCCCATCCCCATCCCCAATGCAATGAGTTTCTCAGCTGAGCTGGACTCAGCCCTGATGGACAGTAGGTTTTGAAGGTTCTAGGAGACATCTAAGCAGTAGATACGTTGTCTTCCTGGGTGTTGCATTTGGGGGCTATTTAAAAGCTGGGGGGGGGCGGTGATTGGAGCCATGTTTCTTTGCCTCCTATGAAATCTTTGGAGAGTGATTTGGACAGCGAGCCTGACACTTCCCAGGGTGCAGTCATCTATCCTGGGCTAGCAGCCTCGTCACTGCCGAATTTGGGCCTGTGGGATGTTTCTCTCATGTGGCTGAGCACCCACATCCAATTGAAGAGAGGAGTCAATTCTGCACCTCCTATTTTGGAGGGTAGAAATGCCTCACCCCAAAACCCACTCCACAACCGGGAAAACCAACCAGCCTTATTCCCTCTCCTCAGAAAACTTCACCCCCTGCCCAAAAACCAAAGATGTAGCCATCGGCATGAGGGTCTGTCTGCCTTTGGCTAATCCTGATGGTAATCAAGCGGGCTTGGGGAAATCTCTTCTCCCAGCTGAGCCCCCCAGTGGGGTTATTTCAGTGTGTTGGGGATACCAGCTGTGACAGTGCCCAGCAGTGTCCCCTCGGGAGGGTGGTCCTCACTGGCTGGTAGGGTTAGAACTGTGTGGGGCAGGGGAGTCATTCAGAAGGGGCTGAGCGCACGGGATGGTTTGCATGGCAGCAGCAGTTCTGTGCCTTGGGGCCCAAACTGGACCCCACAGCTACCGTGTGTCTCCACAGAGGGTGCCACACACTCACACCCGTAGCAGCAGGGCTCCTCCTGGGCCCCGCAAAGCCAGCTGCCATGTATCCTGGTGAGCAAAGAGGCTGGTGAGCAGGCCGCAGAGCTGCCCGGGCAAAAGGATTTACATCCTCACCAAAAGCTGCACGTTAGCTGTGGATTTCCTTCTGGCGCTAGACGTTGCAGTGCTGGGCTCCTAAAGGGCTCTCCCCAAAGAGACCCTCCAGGGCCAAGGCCCTGCTTTGTGTCCAGTGCAGGGGGTCCCAGGCAGGGTTAGCACAGGAGAAGCAGTCCTGCCTCGGTGTGTGTGGGGGGGTGTCCCAGGCTGAGGTATCTCAGGGGAGCATTTGTCTCTCTGGGAGGGTCCCACATGTCGGTGTGTGTGGTGGTCACTGGGGGGGTGAGGGGGGCATATTGCAGGGGAGAAGTTGTGGCTCCTTGGGGGGGTCCAGTAGGGATATCACAGTGGTGTGTCTGGGTGCAAGGGGGGGACGGTCCCAGTGGGGTATTGCAGGGGTCCAGTTGTGTCTTGGTGCATGTGGGGTATCCAGGGGGTTTCAGTCATGTCTCAGTGCGTGAAGGGATCAAGGAGAGCATATCGCAGGGGTGCAGTTATGTCTTGGTGTAAGGGGGGGGTCCCAGCAGGGGCACCCTGGGAATTTCAGTCATTTCTTCTACCAGGGCGGTTTTAACATGGCTTCCTAGCCAACCCGCTGAACTGCTGCATCTGGCTCGGGTCACCCCCTGCAGCTCCCCCCCCATTTCTTTATGTTGAGCTGAAGGGGGCCACTTGTCACATGGCTCCTGTTGGGGGGCAGCCCAGCACCCCAACAGGGCCTTAGCAGAACCCTCCTGTCTAAGGGGCACAGCATGCAATTGCCTGGCTCAGGCCGTGTGACCACATCACCTCCTGGTGGCTGGGGGCCGCGATAACAGCCTCCTTCTGGTCCTCAGTGGTGTGTATTGGCCTGAAGCAGGGAAAGGAGGTGCCTGGCGGGGGAAGGGGGGGCCCTGTGCTCAGACTTATTGAGTGTTGCATTCTCTGTATGTGGCTCTTTTCTTTCCATTTTGGGAGGGGGACGGTGTACCCGGGGGGGGGGGGAGGTTGATGCAGCCATTTGTGGGAGTGACCTCCCTTTGATCCCCGCCTTGTGTCTCCCCCATTACATCCCCAGCCTGTCATTTCATGGGTGGCAGGTCCTGGCAGGACACGCATCATTGGGGCTCTCTCGACCCAGATTGAGGGGCTTCCATGGTCTTTTGCTCCCCCTCTCTTGCTGGTAAACTCACCCCAAGACAAGGGGCACCCTGCTCTCCCCTCAGCCTCCCCCTCCCATCTCTTTGGGACTCACTGGACCTGGGCAAACCCCCAGCTCCAGCGCCTTTACGGCTCAAGGAGGGGCTCTTCACCCTTCCCAAGCCCATTTGGGACAGAGGAAGATAGACCCTCTCCCCCAAGCATGGCCCAGCCCTGCTGCCATTCACATCCCACCACTAAATGAGCCCCCCCCCCATGGACACCCAGGATCCCCCCCATCCTATGCCAGCCACCCCTTCAAATACCTTTATTTTGGGGAACGTGGAGCTCTAAGCTCTCCAATCAGCTTTCAATTCCATCTCCACGCACCAATAAGAAGCCTGTGCCTCCCCTTTCCCCACAAGAGATCTCCTTACTCTGTGATTGGCTAGCTGCTAGCCAATGGCTAGGAAGCTATGCTGATCTGGTGACTGGATCTCCCACAGGGTCGTGGTCCATGCTGGGATGGGGCCACTGCAGCCCCCCTAGACTCCACAGCCCTGTGAGCCATTGTGGGAGGGGGGGGCAGTGAGTTAGAATCTGTGACCTGCTGCGCCCAAAGCCACTAGTGCAAATTGTGCACCCAAGCACCACCACACTGCAGCAGGGATAGGGGGGTCACGTTTGCTGCCACGTCCTTCCCCTGCCAGGTGATAGCACGCAGGTGTGGGGGGGGGAGCCCTTTAGTCACACCGCCTGGCCAGCCATGGGGACCAACCTGGTCCCTTCAGGCACCCAACCCTCCCCCCATCCTTGAGCTGAGGGTGCAATTCCCCCAGCTGGGAGCTAGGAGAAGATTGTTGCTCTAACCTAGCCACTCTTCCTGGGACAGGCTTTGGGGGGGGTTAGCCCCCCACTTTCCCATCACTCCCCTCTTTGCCCAACTCATGTTACCTGCATACCCCCCAGGACATCTTTAGCTGGGATGGAGAGGGTATCTCTGCCAGCTGCCCAGTAGGGGACTGCAGAATAGGTCCACCCACTTGCCTGCTGGATCTTGGCACTGGCCTTCCACGGCAGCTGTGGCTGGGGAGGAACCCGTCCAGATTTTTTTGGTACCCGCAGCACCACCTGGTGGTGACTAGAGCAACTCAAATACCAAATAATGAGAGCATCAGATCGATGGCAACCAGACTGAGATCAGGGCCCCTGATTTGCCAGGCGCTGCACAGACCTGCAGCAAGACCCCCTCACCATCTCGAAGACCTCTCTGAACAGCCAAGAGGTGGGAAGGGAAACTGAGGCACAGAGCAGGGCGGTGACTTGCCTGAGGTCACCCAGTGGGCAAAACGGGAAACAGAACCTAGACCAATGCCTCATCCTGGCTGGCCGAAAAAGCCAGAAGAGTCCCTGTGCCTTTAGAAGTGACCTCACCCCATCCCCCACACACCCAGCATCACCCCAAAACCAAGGGGCAGTGAGATCCTCAGGGCTGTGCTGTAAGGATGCTACAGGCAACTAGTTCCTCCAGGGAACCTAGCCTCCTTAGTACGCTGGGGTTTGTGTTAAACGTGCCACCGCGCTTCAGTGGTTCCGATCTGTCTCTTCTCCCGTCTGCGCTTTTTCCTTCCTTCCTTTCTTTGTGTCTTTCCCACGCTCTTCGTCTCTCTCTCTCTCTCTCTCCTTTGGAATTTCGTTTGCTCCTTCCTTCCTCTATTCAATATGCCAAACCAATTTTGGGTCGAGTGCATTAAACAGAACAAAAGGAATTATAATAATAACGCCGATGATACAGATCATTTAACAGAAAAAAAAAAAAAAAAGAACAAAAAAATCCAAAAAAAAAAAAATGGAAACTATTGTTGAGTTACAAACGAGACATTCGAACAATAAAGGAAACAAGAGTTCTTGGAACCAAGGGACCGAGAGCTGGGTGGTTTTGTTCTGGAGGGTGCAACCGGGCTGGGGGTTTGCATGGGGCAAGAAAAAGAATATCTGTGGGCAGGGATGGTGTCAGGGTCCGGGGGAGGAGTTACCAGGGCGTGGGAGTAATGCCAGGGGGGGCATGATCAGCTATTATGGGCTATTCCTTCCCTCTCCCTTTCATGTTCATTAGTCCCTTCTGTGCCAAACCACCACCTAGGGCACCCCTCGTGGTGGCCCCAGGAAGCTGGCTCACTGGGGGCACCGCACGCACGCCCCAATCACACACACAGAGTGATCAGCTGACAAGTGTGAGATCTGGGACACTTTTTCTTTGCACGGGACAGGGACGGTTGCCTATTTAAAACAGAGCCCCTAATATTGGGACAGCTGGTCACCCCGCACACAGACAGACAGACAGATGTGGGCGCGCTGGAGGGATCCAGAGACCAGGAGGCCCCATCACTATGAATGCTCCCAAACGTGGGGGTTGCCGAGACACTGCCACATGCCCTGGGGCTGAGACCCCCTTAAATTCATTTCATACCAGGCCCGTGCCACTCTGCCCTGGAGGCTGAATCAGAGCCAGTCCCCCTGGTTCCCATTCCCTGCCCTGGAGCCAGTCTGAGTTTGATAGTGACGCTGAGACAGGCGAGGAGGGCTGGGAGTGAGGGGTCCTGGGTCTTCTATCCCTGGTGCCAGGGGAGGGCAGGGAGAGGGAAGCTCCCTCCAGCCAGCAGCTGCCTTGCACCAGGATCAGGGCTGGCTTGGAACTGGGGGACTCTGTGGGGATTTTGGGGGGGAGGGAGGGAGCAGAGAGACTGCTAAGGGGGCAGGGCTGTGTGGGAAAGGCCCCATCCCGCCTTTCCTCTGCTGGCCACGTGATGGCAGCAAATGCTGGCGAGCAGGACTGGCCCTGCCAGAGTGAGCCAGGGAGGGACCAGATTCACCCCCCAACTCTGGGCCCGGCCAGGCGCCCCCCAGGCTGCTTCTGTCTCCTGCTCCCCAGAGGTGCACAGGGCCCCAGGCAGCTGGCAGGAGCTGGAAGCCTGTTCCTGGGGTGAGGGGTGGGGAGAGGATGGCAGGTCCGCCCGTGTGTGTCCCTCTGACCATCTCCTCTGACCTCTCCCTCCCAGGCCACGGACATACGGTGCTGCTCTGAGCCCACCAGGCCCTGGAGAGCTTTTGGAAATGGGGGTTCGATCCCCAGCTCTGGTGGATGGAGCCTGGGGCCACCCCAGCGCCCCTCAATCCTGACAAACAGCCCTCTGCTAATCCAGCCCCACACAGAGCTATTGCCTCAGCACCCGCTTTGGACTGCAAACCTAGGCAACCCTCTCTGCCCCCTCCCTGGTGTCAGGCTACCCCTGGGGAAGGGGGTCCCCCACTCTAACTACTAAGCCCCCCCTCCACTCTCCACACCGGAGCTAGAATGCAGAAAGCCTGGCTCCCTTCCCCTCCAACTCTAACCACTAGATCTCACTCCCCTCCCAGAGCTGGGACAGAACCCAGGAATCCCGCCTCCATGCCAGGCCTTGACGGCTTTAGGAAAGCTGGGCCGGCCTCAGGCCATGACCCTAACCAGGGCATCAGGGCTACACGTTCCAGAGATCCTGCAGGGCCCTTCCCCGATCCCTCTCCAGCCCTCCCCTCGAGCTCCTGTCGTCCCCTGCTCCCTGACCAGTCAGCCTGCTGGCAGTCGGAGCTGGGCGAACTCGCCGCACGGCGCAGGGCATGACCCAGGATGGGTAGCCTGGGCAGGAGCCAGGACTCCTGGGTCCTTTCTGTTGCTTTCCGAGTTACACCCCCCATCCCTCAGCGTCTTTGTCGTGTTTCCACCCACACTGGCAAGAGTGTCGACTCAGCGAAAGAGAAAAATAAACTCTGAGCGGAAAAAGCTCTCATGTGGGGGAAGTTGACGTAAGGTCGGGGGCGATGGGGGGCAGGGGGAAGCAGAGGCAAGGCGCAAGTGCCAGGTGATGCTCATGCCTCCTTTGACCCTCGTTTACCTTCCCCTTTCACCACAAAAGGGTTCTGGTGCCAGACCCTGGCCAGAGTCAATGGGTGTCCTGCACTGGGGCCAGACCCCTGGCTGGAGCCATGGTGTCCCTGGACTACCACTGGTCCATTAGAGACCATGGCTGAAGCAAGTAGATTCTGGGGGAACTCGTTGGGGGGGATGTGGGGGACTCATCGTGCTGAATCTGTGTTAAACCCGATGCCCCAGCGGGGCACTAGGGGTCACTGTGCTTTGGGGCGCAGGGCATGGAAAGGTGTCTCCTCATTATCCCTGTACTTCAGGTCACCAAGGGATCCTGATTCACTCCCTGCTTTACTCAATTATACTGCATTGCTGTTAAATAGCCCCTGCGCACCACCCCAGAGCCAGCCGCATCTCAGCACCAGGCAAGGGACCTATCTGTAAAGAGCCCCTGATCCCCACCCCAGAGCCTGCCACATCTGAGCTTCAAGTGAGGGTTTCCTGAAAAAACAGTCCCATACCCACCCCAGAGCCAGCTGCATCTCAGCACCAGGTGGATGATCCTTGTGTTTATAGGGTTTAATGAACTTTGTGATTCTTCTGGACCGACACCTTGTGGCAGTGAGTTCCCCAGTCTGCAGCTCAGCACGTCCACAGTAGCTGTTTAACCACGCAACCACCATCCCATTTGTCCCCACAACGTCCCCACAAAGGCCTCCCCAGCCTCACAACGGTACCTCGGCAGCAAGAGGTGCCCAGAGCCCAGCCGGCTGGCGCAAGTTGGCTCCTGATGCCCGCTGCCCCTGCGACCTGAGCCATGTCAGAGAGTTCCCCAGCTGGCTCTGCAGCCGGGCGCAGGAGGCTGCGGGTGCAGGGCAAAGCCGATGGTTGCTAAATACGACAAGAGCTGGGACATCCTGTCCCGACCTGGTGGGGAAAAGCGGCAGGATGTGGGTTCTGAGTCTAATGTGTATAAAATGCCGATTCAGGAGGCGGCCAGCGACTCCTCCAGGCTCGCTGAGAGCTCTTGGCCCCCGACTCCCCTCCCCCCAGCAAGAGCTGAATTTAGAGCTCCAGACCCCAGATTCCCCTCCCTTTAGCTGACCTTACTGGGCTGGATCCAAGCCCCCACCTCCTCTCTTGCCCCCCAGGTCCCGCCCCACAGTTAGGTCCCTGCACCGAGAGCTACCTCGGTGCGCCAATCTGCACGGCTGCTTGGCCAGCGAAGTGGAACAGGATGCGTAAAGGCAGCGGGGAGCGCACAGCGGGCAAGCAGAACTGCAGTGGGGTCAGGGGTAAGAAACCTGACCCACAACTTCCTCACCACATGCCCCACGGCAGCAACCTGCAGCAAAGCGACGTGTGTGCTGTGGCCTCCGGGAGTCTGTGCAGTCGGGAGATAAACTGCTCAGCCAGAGGTCCTGAGCAGGGCACCTGGGCACTAGCACCTTGGGCAAATGACGCCCGCAAAGCCCTGGTCAGTGCATAGAGGGGAGACCTGGGAGGGGGGTGGGAGCTCAGCAGGGGTGCTTCCCCCTCAGTTTTTGCTGGCCACTCCCAACACGGCGCTAGGCCTGTGGGTGGCGATATCGAGGGCACAGGCCGCAGCACAGCGCGGTGGGAATTTGGCATCGCTCAGCTGTGACGCTCACTCAGTAAAGCGGCTCTAGGGCTTTTCACCGCAGCTAGGAGCTTAGACCCGCGGGCCTGGCCAAATCCCAGCCTGGATCATTTCTTCCTCACGAAACTCCCTCTGCAGTTTAGAATGGCGACAGGCTTCTCTTTCCCTTCCTCCCCCAATGTTTGCACCATGGTCTATGGCAGCATTAAGCAGCAGCTACACTTCACCCCAGAGGTTGCTGCCTTTCAGTGACCCCTGTATAAACACACTCCATGGAACTGCTGTCTCCTCGGTCTCGTGTAAACGCAGAACAGAAGGTCCTGATCTCCCTTCTCTAGCCCAGTCAGTATTTCATAGGCTTTGATCACGTACCCCCTCAGCCACCTCCTTGCTAAGGTAAACTGGTACGAAGACCTGCTGGGCGCCCACCCCAGAAGCAGCAGCATATCCATGTCAGGCAATGGATTCCTGTATAAACAGCTCTTGCACCCCACCCCAGAGGTGGCTGCACCTCAGCACTGGGCAAGGCATTCCCAGTGTGACTTATAAACTATGCCCTTCTCTTCGAGGTGCATGGAACCTCTGAAAATAAAGCTGGGGGGTGATGGATTCCCTGGGGTACCCCCAGCACATGGAGACCCACACCCAGCAAAACTGCATGAAGGCTCCCCAAACCACTTATGAATTACACAGAGAAAAGCACCCGCCGATCACCCCAGCCACAGCCTTGCACTCCAGAAATACACCGTCTTACATTGCTCAAGACTCCCTTGGACAGTGCAAACTCAGTAATCGGTTCATCTCCCCGACAAAGGACAGTGGATGTGACCCAGCCCTTGTTAGCCCAAGCGAAGATTCCCCAGAAACTTCAGCCAAAGCCGCGCTCCTTTCGGGAAAATATCAAACCGATTTATTAACCGCAGAAAGCTGGACTGTCCGTCAGAGCAGTAGCAGGCGTGGAGAGCAAAGTTGGCTACACAAGAAATAAAAGTCAACTGAGGGGTAGATGCTGCACCCTAAGTAAGGTTTGAACCGGTCTCTCACTCCACAGACGTTACAGTTCTTATCGCCAGTCGCCCCAGTTCAAAGTCTTTGTCTTCCAGGCCATCTTCTGTAGAGAAGGGGGAAGGGAGACATCAGGAGCTGATGACACAATTTGGGTTCACATGCCTGGGAAAACACTGTCTCGAACATGGAGTTGGGATCAGGTCACACATTCTCTAAGCCCTGCTGTCTCCATCGTCCTCGTGCTTCCGGAGAGTGGAGTCTCCTTAATGATCCACCATCACATGGCTGGCTGGTCCTGACGTAAATCTGTCTTACAAAGTGCTCCTTCGGTGCCGGCTGAGGCCGTCTCCTATTCTCACAATGTATCAGTCACACACACACAGCTATACCTCCTACTGTCACATATGCTGAGCATACACACAGTTCCATTGGATGCCAATAATATTAACTTTTAAATGCTACCTCTCCAAATGGGCATTGTACAAAACAGCAAATCTCAGTGGGGAACACGGGGGCTCCTTCCAGGGCACTACTGGGAGGTACACAGTATCTATCCCCCGCAGGAGTGTTCAGTGACTCACACATAGGCATTTTGCCCCAACGAGGTCCTTTTTCAGCTTTGATTCCCAACTGTTGCTAGGCATTGTCGTGTTATGCACCTTCGCTCGGGCAAAGTTTCCCGTGCCTTTTCACACTCAGTGGGTCTGTGCCAGAATCTCACAAGTTCGGAACGGCGTCTCTCTGGGTTGCCAGAAAGCATCTCTCAGCGTCCTGGCAGCTCTGTTAACCCTTCTGTGTCTCCAGTTGTGGTTAACTCTTAGAAAACTTTACAAAGAGCAGTGTGTCTCAAATGTGGCCAGCAGCGGTTTTCCTGTGCCCATGACAGCTTCCTGGGTGGAGAGGGAGGAAGAGCAAAGTGGTGGCTGTGAAGATGGGCTTCTGCGCCCATCCTGCTTCAGCCAGGGGCAAACTTAACCCCTCTCCCCACTTCAGCCGTGGGGCTCCCGCTCTGGGCTTCAACCCAGGCGGGTGGGGTTTCACCAATGTCAGATGGGAACCGTGCTCAAGAGGCAGGGAGCAGGGTGAGCCTGGGGTGTGAGGACACGGGAACTCAGGGCAAAGAAGTGGCCAAGCAGCAGGGTCCTGGGAGCTGAGTGGGAGCCCAGGGGGACTGTGTGGGGCTGGGGAAGGCAGCAGGAGACAGAGGGGATCCATAGAGGACGGGCGAGGTAATGGGGGCCAAATGCATCAAAATAAACTGTTCATTATTTTTCTTACCGAGTCTGCAAAAAAGCCCTCCATAAATAAATGACAATGTTTTGGCTGCACATATTTATTTGTTGTTCCTAAAGTTAGTTATTTTAGGAAAATTTGCTGCAAGCAAACGTTGGTGGCTGCTCTTTGAGCTCACAAAATATTTTGCTGCGAGAAGCCCTGTTCCAGAGAGTTGGTGTCTTGGCTGTTAGGCCTCGTCGAGACTGCCCCTTGTGCCAGCAAAACTTCTGTCGCTTCGGGGTGTGATAAAAACCCCCTAAAGCGAGCGAAGCTTTCCCTGCATAAGCGCCTGTGTAGCTGGCGCCATGTCGGCGGGAGACAGTCCCCCCCCCGACCTAGCTCACACCGCTCGGCAAGGTGTTATTCTTTTCTCGGCAGCGCGCTCACTTTCGTCAGCAGAACGCCGGTATACAAACAAGGAGTCCTGCAGCACTTTTAAAGACCAACAATTTTATTTATCGCCCGCATTTTATTGGGTGAATCCCAGTTCGGCAGATGCTAGAAAAAAATGGCTTACACAAACGTCATCACAGTGGCATAGCTGGATCGACACAGCTGGACCGCTGTACGTTTTAAGGCTAGACTAGCCGTTAGCCATCAAAGTGATGAGACCGTGTGCCTCAGTTTCCCCTTCCACACAGCTGAGGCCCTGCAGCCTCCATTGTCTATGCGCTTTGAGAGGGACCTGCTGGGAGAGCGCAGTCTCCTTAATGGTCCCTCGTCTGTCTCACTAGGTGAGGCGTTGCTGCCTCACATTTCAGTCACACACACGCAAGACTTCCTAACGTTGCACAAATGAGAGTACACACCATTCCACTGGGAGCTGATGTTCCATCAATCAAGAGCTTTTAAATGATACCTCCTAAGGCGCGCATTACACAAAATGTAACATAATCAAATCACAGCGGTGAATCCGGGCAGGGAGAAGCTATTGCCTTATATATTATAAATATATACACTTGGACTGAAGTTGAGACCGAAATGAGAGAGAGAGAGTTGTTAAAAGTCTCTGGTTAAAGATAAAAGGAGTAAAAACCAAGGGTGAGGTCGTCACTCGGGTCTATCGCAGACTATCTAACCAGGAAAAAGTAGATGAGGCTTTTTTAAAACAACAAACAAAATCATCTGAATTCCAGTCACCATGTCAGTCTAGTTCAGCAAAACAAACAGGGAGTCTGGTGACACTTTTAAAGACTAACACATGTATTTATCGCATGAACTTTCGTGGGAGAAAATCCCTCTCCGTCAGACACTTGAAGATGGAGAAGTATAAATGAATGGAAGGAAAATAAAGGCAGGGGAAGTGTAAGTCATAGGATCAGGTCAGACTGTTATAGAGATCAAAGAAGTGGTTTAGATTCAAACAGTGGACAACAGCATATAGGAGGGAGGTGGGAGCGGGGAGGAAAGCAAAGTTACCTGTTGTATCATCCAAATCATCCAAAGCACAGGACTTGGTGGTACTGGGGGAATTCCATTACTCAGACGTCTGCTGGCGAAATAATACAGCAGAGCACAGATTATCCAAGAAGTTCTTGAAATCTATTGGAGACATAGAAAGCTACTACGGGAGAGGCTGTTCTAGACCTGATTTTGCTAAATAGGGAGGAACTGGTTCATCATTCGAAACTGAAAGGCAGTTTGGGTGAAAGCAATCATGAAATGGCAGAGTTCATGATTCTAAGGAACGGCAGGAAGGAAAACGGCACAATAAAGATAATGGATTTCAAGACGCCAGACTTTCGCAAATACGGGGAGTGTGGTAGGTAAGATCTCATGGGAAGCAAGTCTAAGGAGAAAAGCAGTTCAAGAGAGTTAGTTGGCAGGCACTTTCTCAGAGACATTATTAAGCGGACAAGAGTCAACTATTACACTGAATAGGTAGGAAAGATAGAAAGTTAGGCAAGAGACCACCCTGGCTTAATCAGGAGAGCTTCGATGATCTGAAACTCAAAAGAAAAGTCCTACAAGAAGTAGGAACTAGGTCACATTACAAAGGATGAATATAAGCAAAAATACTTACAGACAAAATTAGAAAGGCCAAGGCACAAAAATGAGATTAAACTAGCTAGAGGCATAAAAGGTAAGAAGAAAACATTCTACGATTTCATGAGACAATGACAGGGTAGGTCCATTACAGGGAGGACAATCACATAATGTGGAAATGGCAGAAACGCTAAATGACTTTTTTTGCTTCGGTTTTCATCGAAAAGGTTAGCAATAACTGGATGTTTAATATAATGAATGCCAGTGAAAATGAGATAGGATCAAAGGCTAAAATAGGGTAAGAACAAGTTAAAAATTAATTAGACAACTTAAACACCAAGGCCTGATGAAATACAGCCTGGAACACTCAAGGGGCTGACTGAGGAGATTAGCAATGATGAGCCATTAGCAATGATCTTTCAAAAGTCATGGAAGACGGGAGAGATTCCAGAGGCCTGGAAAGGGCAAATATTGTGCCCAGCTATAAAAAGGGGCATACGGACAACCTGGGGAATTACAGACCAGTCAGCTTATTTTCAGTACCCCAAAAAGATAGTTGAGCAAATAATTGAACAATCCATTTGCAAACACCTACCAGAGAATAAAGGTGGTAAGTAATAGTCCCCATGGATTTGTCAAGAACAAATCAGGTCAGAGCAACCAGATAGCTTTCTCTGACAGAGTAACAACCCTTGTGGATGGGAGGGAAGTGGTAGATGTGGCATATCTTGACTTTACTAAGGACTTTGATACTTTCTTGCATGGCCTTCTCTTAAATGAAATAGGGAAATACAACCTAGACAGAGCTACTATAAGGTGGTTGCATAACTGGCTGGAAAACCATTCCCAGAGTAATCAGTGGTTCACAGTCAAGCTAGAAAGACATATCAAGTGGGGTCCCACAGAAATCAGGCTGAGTCTGGTTCTGTTCAATATCTTCATCAATTATTAAGATCATGGCAGAGGGAACACTGATGAAGTTTGCAGATGATACCAAGCTGGGAGGAGTTGCGAGCGCTACGGAGGACAGGATTAAAATTCAAAATGATCTGAAACAAACTGGAGAAATGGTCCGAAATAAATACGATGAAATTCAAGAAGGACAAATGCAAAATGCTCCACTTGGGGAGGAACGCCCAGCAGCACACATACAAAATGAGAAATGAGTGCCTAGGAAGGAGCAGTGAGGAAGGGGGATCTGGGGGGCAGAGCGGATCACAAGATAAATATAAACAGTGCAAAAATAAAAAGCAAACATATTCCGGGTTGTATTAACAGGAGTGTTGTAAGTAAAACACAAGAAGTAATTGTTCCGCTCTACTCCGCACTGATTAGGCCTCAACTGGAGGACTCTGTCCAGTTCTCAGTATCACATTTCGGGAAAGATGGGGACAAATTGGAGAAACTCCAGAGAAGAGCAACGAAAATGGTTAAAGGTCGGGCAAACATGACGTATGAGGTAGATAGACGCAACTGGGTTTGTTTAGTCTGGAGAAGAGAAGGCTGAGGGGGAACATGAGAACAGTTTTCAAGTACGTAGAAGGTTGTTAAAGGAAGAGGAAGAAAAATTGTTCTCGTTAGCCTCTGAAGATAGGACAAGAGGCAGTGGGCTTAAATTGTAGCCAGGGCAGGTTAGGTTGGGCATTAGGAAAAACTCCCTGACTGGCAGGGTAGTTCAGCACTGGAATAAATTACTCAGGGACTTTGTGGAGTTTCAGTCACTGGAAATTTTTAGGAGTAGGTCAGACAACACCTTCCCAGGACAGTCTAGGACTACGTAATGCTTGGTCCTGCTGTAAGTGTCGAGGACTGGACTAATGACCTCATAAGGTCCCTTCCAGTCCTAGGGTCCTATGATCACCGTTGCAACGAGCCAGGAATAGCTGTGAATGGTCGTCGCAGCATCCCAGCTCTCACCAGCCACCAACAACGGCAGCCAGATCTGGCACCCCCTTCACCCATCAGCCGTGCAGCCCTCTGATCGGCTGCACCTCTCCACTTCTCCCGCCTCTGGGTGAAGAGCAGCCAATCAGATTGAGATCTCTCCCCCTCTCCTTTCAGGAGCCAAGAGATGTTTTTGGGGAGCAGCGGACAATATTGTTGGGGCCTGGAGGGAGCGATTAGAGCGCAGTAGCTCAGGGACGTAAAATCACCTGTGGAGGGCGAGGAACACCAGTGGGCCAGACTCTGCTCCACCGTGGCCCGCTGGGGAAATCAGCTGGCAGCTCCTTCACGGAGCCATAAGCACGAGTGTGCACGTGGCTGGTTCATCCCTCGCCCCAACACCTGCCCCTTTTGCGGCATGAGGGAGACTCTGGCCCACATCAACCTGGAGTGCACCAAGCTGAAGGTCCTCTTCTGGCTCCTCCAGAACCTCTTGCTGAGGTTCTGGCTGTACTTTCTCCCACACCTGTTCCTCTATGCGCACCCCATCCGTGGCCCTGGAAAGTCGTGGCACCTCCTCATCAACCGCCTCCTAGCACTGGCCAAGGTGGCCGTCTGCAATACCAGGGAGAGGAGGCTTGCTGGGGGGGTTGTTCTGTGACTGGTGCCTATTCCCATTCCTCCATCCGTTCCCGCATCTGGGCAGTTCCTCTGGGTTGTGTCTGCTCACTCTCCAGACACCTTCAGGCAGCAATGGGCGCTGTTCAGGTTCTCCGCTTGGTGTCCCCTTCTGGTTCCCTCTGGTTGACCCCCATTCCCATTCCTGTTTTCTCATCAGTTGTCCCCCACAATTAGTTGATTCCTGGGCCCATTGACTCCTCCCCTTAGGCTGGGGAAGGGGTCTTTAGCACCTCCCAGATTCAAATAATAGCTCCTTTCCCTCTCCTCCTCCCCTGCCATGAGCAATGGCCCAGTCCACACTCCACTGTTCACCTCCCCACCTGTGAACAATTAGGCGCTGTGGGGAGGAGCCCCTTGGGCTCCAGATGTGGGGCTGAGTCGTGGGTCCAGAATTAATTGCTACCAACGCTGGGGATGGGGACGAAGCTGGAAGGCTCAGCAGCCAATGAGCAACTGCAGAGGACACAACCCCTTTCTCTAGGGAGCGGGAACCGCCCCATATAGACACATGGAGGGCAGAGGGAGGTCACGCCTCCACACCCACCCAGGAGGTGGGGGGAGTTTTCAAGACAGAGTCCCCAAACACCCCCAATCATCAAAGGACAAATCCCTCCTCATCTGGAGGCCGATCTCTTGGTTTTCGAATCTCTCTCACAACTCTTGGTCTCCTGGCACGGTTGTGATTAGCTCCCAGCCAGGAGCAGAGAGGCCCTGACCTACCTGGCCTCTAGAGGGAGCTGTTTGCTTAGAGACGTACAATAAATGATCTTTATTTATCAGACGATCGTTTTCCATTACCCCAGCGGCTGCTGGTCCCATCATGACGTTCAGGGCGGCCCTGTCACTTGTTCCCTTCATCTTGTTCTCTCTCTCTGGGTGCCACTTCCTCAGCCGACACCGGCTTTATAAATGCTGCTATTTCCAGCCTTCCTCGCTTCTGCCTCTTGCCCCGCCCCTTCCGCGGCACCTACAGGCGCCATCAGAAAGAGGAACTGGCCTGGGTTGCAGCAGGGGACGCAGGGTTGAGGGATGTGTTTGTGGGCTGCAATGACCCTTGTGGGCTGCAATGACCCTCTGTAAACACAGGCCACTGCAAAAGCCATGGTGTGAGTACAACCGTGCAAGCACTGTGCAAACACACCGGCCTGCCAGGACAATCGGACAACAGGCAAGCACAATATGCTTCTATACAACCGCACAGCCACAACCGAGCCGGCACAATTAGCTGGAACCACTGAAGTTCCCTATCTCCCAACAACAACGGTTTAACTGCAGCTATGTAGTTCCAGAGCGGTCAGTCTACTTCAGCAAAGCAAACAAGGCGTCTAGTGGCACTTTAGAAGGCTAACAGATGTTAGCCTCCATGTCTGTACAGCTGTGCAAGCATCCTGCATTGAAAGGGCACATGAGCAAGCCCATTATGCTACCAGTTCAACCGGGTTGTGCCCCACGAACAGTATATAGACCCATTGCTCTGCAGGAGCATTGTGTCCAATCCTTGCCCTGGCCCGGGAGTCTCTCCTTCACCCACTAAACACGCACGCTCGTGTCCACACAGCAGCCTTTTCCACAGCAACGGGGCACCGTGTTTTATGCATCGCCTTGTCCTGGCTGCCTGTGTTTGTCCCAGTGCAGTGTGGGAAAATCAAGGCTGCTATCCCACACAGAGTGGGTGAAAATTATTTGCTAGCTGGGTGGCTTGATCCAGTCCCCCTCCTCCAATGCACAGTGAAGTATTTCTACAAAGCACAGGAGCTCCAACAGGAGAGAGTTTGCAAGCTGCTCCGGTTAGTCTCTCAGGGTCTGAGCCATGAGCTTTGGACGCCTGGGGAACCAGCGATGCCACACAAACCTCCATCTTCTTTCATTTACAGCCCAGGGATGGTTGGATTTCTGGATGCAGATTCATACAACACCTAGCACAAGCCACAGGTTCCAAGGCCAGAGGGGATCGCTGGGATCACCCAGGCCTAGGAATCCCCTGGCTTAATACCTGTTGGAACTGGAGCAGATTTGCTAGAAAAGCATACTGCCTTGATTCAAAATCGCCGGCACTGGTGAATTCGCCCCAGCCTGTGGGAAGTTGCCCCAAGACTTTGTTCCCTTATTTTAAGGCTGAATTGGCCCCGCTTCAGCTTCTAGTGACTTGATCTTGTGAGACCATGGCTAGACTCAGAGCCCATCATCAGGGTTTTGTTTTCCATGGAGGTTCTTCGAGTCTGTGATCAAGTCACCCCTTCATCTTCTCTTTGTTGGGTCCTGGGGTCTTTGTCCAGCTCTGGGAGAGGAGTGGTTCCTGGAGGATAAAGCAGGTAGGAGCTGGAAATCTGGACTCCTGGGTTCAGTTCCCAGTGCTGGGAAGAGAGTGGGGCCTAGGGGTTAGAACAGTGGGGAGCTGGGAGTCAGGACTTCTAGACCCCAGTCCTCTCCCAGAGCTGGTCCATGGCTGGCATTTCTAGGTGGACCCTATTAATGAACCCATAATAATGTTCCGTGCAGTACCTGGATCCAAAACGGCCCATTCCAGGGAGGCATCTGCATGCCTGTATGTTTAATTTCTCACAGCTGTCTGCAGTGATAAATTCTAAAAATCCCAAGAAATGATAAAGAAAGCCAGCCTGTGTATTTACAGATCTTCCCCCAGATAAAGCAAAACACTAAACATGCAGCCCTATTTCTGGCCTCTCTGCTTGGACAGTCCTATGGGGTGTTGATATTCAAACAGCAGGGGAGCCCGGCCTGGGGACTGGGCCACCAGTTATTTAATAAAACAAACTCTTCCCTTCCAGCAGCACAAAGGATCAGGCAGGGCTGGAGTCATCCCAACACCTTGCTGAGGGAAAAGGGACAGAACAATGGGCTGATCAAAGGGATTATGTGGGGAGGGTGTAGGTTAGAGCAAGAAGCTAGGAATCAGGGTTCTCCTGTTCCAAATGGAGCAGTGTCCGTCTAGATCAGCAAAACAAACAAGGAGTCCTGTGGCACTTTTAAAGACTAACAAATTTATTTTTTTCCCGGGTTCTCATTCCATTTCTGGGAAGGAAACCTAGTTCCACCCCAACCATTTGATCCCATTTCCCTTCCAGAGCTGGAAACAGAACCCAGGAGTCCTGACACCCCCTCCCCGCTGTCATTGGCACAAGAAACAGAAGATTCAAGACATGCCGGACACGACTCCTGCTTGTTCGGGAAAACTAACCCGGCCCGGGAGCGATTGGTTGCTCTAATTCCCAAGACTGCTCCCCTCCCGACCCCCAGCTCCAAGACAGGAGCTGCCCACGTGGCACAGACACACACTGGCCACTGGCGCCTGAGGAAGGAGCCTTCCTGTGCCCCAGAACAATAGGGGTGTCACCCAGAGCCAGCGCCAGGGTTCTTGAGCGCCCGTCCTGCGGTGGGGCCAGGGCAGCCACTTCCCCCAGAACAATAGCAGGGACCTGGGCTGTTGATGCTTTCATTTGTCCTGCTGCTGACTTTTCCAGCCCATTGTTCAGGCCGGGAGTCGCTGTGGGCACTTCCTTACAGCAACACAGCTGATCTGCTGAGAGAGCTGGGGCACATGGCCAGTGCAGCCCCAGCCCGGCACTAGGGGGAGCTGTACAGCTGGAGATGCTGCCCCCCAGCGCCCCGGTCACATCCCCTCATCCCTGCAGTCCCTGGGGGCCTATCTCACAACCAGGCCTGTGGGCACAGAGGCTGCTCTCAGTGCCCGTCTCTCGGCCTGTCTCGCTCCAGTGAAGCCTGAAACCCTAGTAACCAGGGCTGGTTTGTGGTTTTACTCCCCGGTTCCGGAGCAGCAGGGACAGCAATGATTTCCTCCCCTCTCCCCTCACCAGGATCTGGGCCATCCTGGGAAACTGCTCCCCTCGGCATGAAACTTTCCATGGAAAAATCCCAGTGTCGACTGAAGGCAGGGAGGGGTTCAAGGATCTCCCGGAGCCACCGTGGCAATCGGGAAATCTGCCCCTGACTGGACACAGGGCCCCTCAATCAACACTTCAGCCCTTTCTGAGCCCCATGACACTCTTGCCCTCCCCACTCCCTGTGACAGGAAGTTCCCCAGGTTAACAACACAAAACCAAAGAGATTTGCCTGTAACAGTGGAGGTCCAAGTGCTGGCTGTGAGCTTCCGGCCAGCCACAAATCTGCCTCTGTGCACTGGAGGGGGGCGGGGGGTATTCCTGGGCTTTGGATCAGGCCTCAGATGGGTGGAATGTCTCTGGTCTTCAGCTGTTATGCTCCAGGCGGAAAGCAGCCCCTGGCTGCCAGACCTGCTAATCTGGGCTGCGCAGGGTGCAGGGGCTGCATTCCAGGGTGCGTGAGGGGGAACAACAGGCCAAGCTGGGTGTGTATGGGGGGGGCACAGACCAGGACAGGCAGAATGGGTTGGAGAAAATCCTGGGGCTGTCCTGGAAGGGTCATTCCTCGTGCAATCGCAGTGCATGCATCCACGGTGAGGGCATCTCTGGTCCAAAGAAGGATCCCCAACACCTGGGGAGTCTGGAGCAGTGTGTGGGGTGTGGCAGAGCAAATCAGTGCCTGGCACACTGATCTCAAATGCAGCTACCCCCAGATATCCCCTCTCCCTCCCACCTCCCTCAGTACCCTACACACCCCTCTGAAAGGGAACCCACCTCCCCCCATCCACATCCCCTCCTCTGCTCCATCAATCGATCCAGCCCCCCCTCCTTCCCCGGTGCTCTCTCTGCCCCAATCCCCATCGCAGGGTGTGGGGCACAGGGCTGGCCTGACCACATACGTGAACTAGGCGGTCGCCTGGGGAGCCAGGCTTTAAGGGGTGCCAATTAGAAATAAACTTTTCCCTTCTGTTTAAAATAATATATTAACGTTATTATTTTTCTCTATATTGAATGGGGGGGGGCAGGTGCCAAAGTCTAGTTCACCTAGGGTGCTGAAAACGCTTGGGCCAGCCCTGGTGGGGCAGACACCCCTGAGAACGGGCTGGATGAGGCCCTGCCCGATCAAGGGGAGCTGTTTAAGTGGGAGCCAAACCCATGTGCCCCCCCACCCCGAGTCTGGAATGGGGGCTCCGCCCAGACCGGGGTATCTGTCTGTCTGTCTGTCGATCACTGGCTAAAATATTGCCAGCACCTGCCTGTCCTAGCCTCGCCCTTTTCTGACACCCCCACGCCGGCGCCCCCCCTATCTCCCCGCATCACCAGCCCTGCCTAGGTCACACTGAGCCGGGGAGAAACCACCGCCCCCCCGACGCCTTCCTGGGCGGGGCCCCGGTCTCCCCCCGCCCCCCACATACAGGCCCGGCGCTGCCCTACCCACGCTCAGGGCGCTGCGCTCCAGCCGCTGTTCCCTGCGCTCCGAGTACGAGACGCGCAACGATCGCGCAGCTCCCCGGCCGCCCCGCGCAGCATGGACCCGACTCGCCGCCTGCGGACCCTCGGTGAGTCCCGATCCCAGCCCCCGCCGCCACCACGTGACGGCGCATTGGCAGCTGTTTCCCAACTCGGTTCCGCTCCTGTAAGTCTAGTGGAGTGACACCGGTTTCGCTCCGCTGTAGCTGCCAGAGGGATCCGGCTCCCGGTGGAGCTGGGCTCGGGGGGGAAGGGGTAGAGAACAGCTGGCGGCTGCTGGGCCTGATTCTGACCCCCTTTTTGAGGTGTAAATCCACTGGGGGGGGGCAGATCCCCAGTGGGTGTAAATTGCAGCCTGGATTCCCGGAGCGACCCTGATTTACACCAGCTGCCTTTAGAGGGCGGTGATTGCCCGAGGGTAGCATTGGGCCGGGCCGGATTCTTACTGTGAGGGAAATCTGGAGCATCTGGGCCCGATTCTGCTCTGTGACCAGTGGAGCGACTGCCGGATCCCGTGTGCGTTGTGCCTCTGAGTGGCGAGGGGCTGGGGATCTGCTGGGATCTGCTGGGGTGGGCTTCTGGCTGGACGTCGTCTCTGCCGTCCTGGTGTGGAGACAGAGCCCCATGTAACCGGGGGGAGGGACTGTCACAGGTTCCCCCCCCCCCCCCGATTCTCCTGTGGCGGGGGGTTAGGGGATTTGTCCACGATCCTGGGCCTGGGAATGGAACCCAGGAATCCTGGCTCCCAGCCCCCCTGCTCTAACCACTAGACACTGCTCCTGCGGGTCCCAGAGGAGGGTGTGGAAAGGGCTTCCTCAGCTGTCCGGGGTGTATTGGCTGGGCTGGGTACGAGGGAGGGGGGCCAGGGTTGGAGGCCTCTGGGGTGACCAGGCCTTGCATTTCCCCTGGCAGGAATGGGCTGGGTACGAGGCCCAATCGGAGCTGTGGGGCTGGTGGGGGGCTGGGGCAGGCTGCCGGCTGCCCCTGGGTATTTAATGACAGTGTGGAAGGCTGGATGCGATCACCCGGCTGGGACCTGTAGGAGACAGGGCCAGGGCTACTCCTTCCCTGCAGTGTCATGCCCCCATCCCTCCCTCCCTTCCCAGCTGTTCCAGCCAGGGTGGATCCAGTCAGCCCCAGCCCTGCCCCCCAACCTTTATCCAGGCTCAATCTGATCCTTGCGGGCCAGGGAAATTCCAGGGTCACCTTCCCCGCCCCCGCCTGCCACTGATGCATCCTCTTTGGACTATGGTGGGACCGGCGCATCGGATCCACCTTAGAGCTGCGAGCTGCAGCTTCCAGGTCTGGATGCCTGCTGCCCCACAGTTCAGAGGAGGCGGGATGTGGCTGAGGCAGGTGTTGGACAGCGGGATGGGGATGTTACTTTGGGGTCCTTCATTCAAGGAGCATTAGCTCAGCCTTAGACCCCTTCAGGGCAAAAGCAAAGCCTAGACACTTGGCTTTCATTCCCAGTTCTGGGAGGGCAATGGGGTCTAGTGGCTAGAGCAGAGAAGGCTGGGGGCCAGAGCTCCTGGGTTCTTTCCCCACAGCTAAGAGGGGGGTGTTGGGCAAGAGTTCTTGTCTACGTGGCTGGCTGTACAAAGGGCTGGATCTGCTGTGTGCTCAGGCCCCCATCCCTCTGTGTGTCCCATGGCCCAAAGGGGCGGGGGGACGGGGTGCTGAGACACCCGCCAGAGGCACTCATTTTCAGAAATGTTTCTGTCCATGCTGTGCCAAGCGATTAATAAAATGGAGCATTCCTTGTCCTAGTTGGCCCTGGCAGTCCAGCCGCCCTCTGGGGAAGGAGGGAGGGAGACCAGGATGTCAGTGATGCCCTGAGACTCAGGATGAGGGGTGCGGTTTTCAATCCAGACATCTGATCCTGAAATGAAAAGCCTGACTGGCAGAGGATTAGCAGGCGGGCAGTGCTGTCTAATTGGAGCGTCAGGATGGGAATCAAAACACCCGGGTTCTTTCCAGACTTGGCAAGTCGCTTCCGTGCTCTGTGCCTCAGTTTCCCCACCTACCTTTTGTCTGTGGAGACTGGGAGCCTGCTGAGGCAGGGGCCGTCTCCCTGTGGGTCGATGAGGTGCCTGCTGCAGTGGGGACCCCAGTCTTGGTGATAATCTCTACCGTAATTCACCTAATAACAAGCATTCTTAGCTCCTGTGGAATACATGCAGTTATGTTAGGAGTCTTGATCTGGATTTAGGTGCCCAAGTTTGGGAATGTTGGCCCATGGGTCCCAAAGGGCCTTGCTGAGGGCGGGATCCTGCGCTGCACGTTCCAGCTAAGCTCTTGTGGTAGCGGGTGCGACAGCCCAGGACTTGGTCAGAGGTAGTTTGAACCCCTGTATGTGCTGTTCACTCTGATACCTCCATAGATCTGTGAGGCACCAACTGGCAGCTGCTGTGTAGCACAGATGCCCGAGAGGCTCAGGAGTGAGGATGGCAGGTGGAGATCTGGGTTCAATACTCAACCGTAGCACTGAATTGCTTTGTGCCTCAGTTTTCCTAGCAGTAAAATGGGATAAATGGGCCTTCACTTACCTTGTCTGTTTGAGTCATTGGTTCAAGGTTTGTACGTGCCGAGTTCGGTACAATGAAGCCTTGGCTCATTTATGATGTGGCTAATAAATACAAGATGTGGCTGGTGGCTCTGTGGTGGCAGGCTTTGTTTTTGCATTTAATTTCCTTGATTTCATCAAGAGGGGAGCGGGGACATAAAATAAAGCAGTGAGCCAAGGGTTGAACTCAGAGGCAGGACTGTTGGGTCTCTTCCCGGTTCTGGAAGGAGAGTGGGGTCTAGTGGTTAGAGGAGGGGCACTGGGAGTCAACCCTCCTGGGTTCTAGTATTCCCAGATGCCCTCTGCTCCGAGAGCGTGTCACATTGCCTCAGTTTCCCCACTTGTAAAATGAAGCTGGTAGCAGTTCCTTTCTCAGCTGGTGGAATCATGTGAATGGCCATGGAGTACTTTGGGGCTGAGTAGCCTGAAGCCTGGCCAACACGTTGTCAGAGTGGCAGCGGCAATTGTGTCCCAATGCCCAGCTTGGCGAGACAGCATCTCTCACTGTTGGCACTTGTCTGGCCCAGCTACAACGAGAAAGCTGGAGTAACGAATGTGTCTAGCCTCATGCTGTGTCCCAAGCTATGGCCCTGGGTAAGAACTGAACTGTTGGGATGCGGATCCCAGCTGCCGTGGCTGTTGGCCTTTTCCTCCCTGGACTGTCTCCTCTTTGACAGGGACCATTTGTACAGCACCTGGCACAGTGGGCACCCAGTCCCGGACTAAGCGCTGCCCTAATATACTTTCTGCTAACTTCAGCCTTGCCTGCCTCACGCCTTGAAGCCTTCTGTCAGGGCCCTAAGAGTCATGAGTGGTTTAAAAATCATGTTTTAATAAAAGACAGCTGGATAGCAACTGTGCTGCTCTCAGCCCTCGGGGTCACATTTTTGAGCGTCACTCTGCCGTTGCGAGGGTGAGAAACTTTCTTATAATGAGAGCCAAGATCCTCACAGTCCCAGGAGTCCAGAAGCTGGGGATTTAAGAAAAGCAACAACTGGCATGAGGCTGGTGCTAAAATTGCAACTGACAGCAGTGTCGTGATGCCATTTCTGTCCTGTATCGGGACCCGGAGCGTTGGGAGAAATGGCTGGCGGGGGGTCAGGGTGGGGATTGGTTGTACCTTGGGGGGTTGTGGGTTGAGAAAGGGGCTTCTCATATCTTGGGGTGTTGCCAGATGCATTAACCGGGGGGGAGGGAGGGAGGGAGGCACTGCTTCGCTAGGGGAGGCATTGCATGGCTGATTTCAAAATCAAGAGCAAAACCGAAAGACTGGCAATGAGTTGTGGGGAAATGGTGAGGGGTCTGGGGAAATGATGGGTCTCATTTCCTCTCCTCTCCTCCTAGGAAACCCCCTCCTCTTGTGCCAGAGCTTGCACCTGGGCAGAGTGAGCATGAACTAGGCTGCATCGGTAGGAGTATTGCCAGCAGATCGAGGGATGTGATAATTCCCCTCTATTCGACACTGGTCAGGCCACATCTGGAATACTGTGTCCAGTTTTGGGCTCCCCACTACAGAAAGGATGTGGACAAATGAGAAAGAGTCCAGCGGAGGAAAATGAAAATGATTAGGGGGCTGGGGCACATGACTTATGAGGAGAGACTGAAGGAACTAGGCTTATTTAGTCTACAGAAGAGAAGACTGAGGGGAGATTTGATAGCAACCTTCAACTATTTGAAGGGTTGCTCCAAAGAGGAGGGAGGTAGACTGTTCTCGAGGGTAACAGAGGACAGAACAAGGAGCAATGGTTTCAAATTACAGCTGGGGAGGTCAAGGTTGGATATTAGGAAAAACTTTCTCACCAGGAGGGTGGTGAAGCATTGGAATGGGTTACCTAGGGAGGTGGTAGAATCTCCATCTTTGGAGATTTTTAAGGCCCGGTTAGACAAAACCCTGGCTGGGGTGATTTAGTGGGAGTGGTCCTGCTTTTTAGCAGGGGTTGGACTAGATGACCTCGTGAGGTCCCTTCCAGCCCTATGATTCTATAGTGTGGGTGTCCAAGCGTGCCAGGAGCGTGCACTCCACCTCTGCTTGGCATTGGTGGAATTAACGGTGCAAGGGGCAGATCAGTGGGGGATCGGGCCCTGTTGCGGGATGTGGGGGCTGAGCAGAAATAGCTGGAGGGGGTGGGCAGTTCTCCGTATATCGGCAGAGTTACCGGCTAGCTGCCAGCTGTTGAGATGAAAGTGAATCCTGGCAATTACCTGCGGTTGCGGGAAAGCACGGGGGAGGCCAGCTCCCTTCCCCCCCCCCCCCCCCATCCCCCAGCTCGTGGGAACCAGACTACCATCATTGACTTCAATAGAGCTAGGCCGGTTTGCACCAGCTGGGTGCAGAGAATCAGGGGTTAATTCCAAGAGGAAGGACAAAAAGAAGTGCTCTGAGAGGGTTGTGTGGCTTAGTGGTTGGGGGGGGGGGGGGGACTTGGTGGCAGAGCTCCTGGTTTCTAGCTCCAGCTCTGGGAAGGCAGTGTGGTCTAGCAGCTAGAGCGTGACCCCCAGCACCAAGCTGTGGTTTAAAGCAGCAGCGAGGCTGAGCTCCTGGGGGGGTGCAGAGGCAGGAAAAAATGCAGAAAGTTTCCTGTGGCTTTAGAGGAGCCGGGACTTTCCCAGGGGAGCTGCATGGGGGAGGCGCACTGCACCAGCTGTGGCCACCCGTGCCGGGTGCGTGGGGGGCGCCCGTTGGCTGGGAATGCGGGGCAGGGGGAGAGAAGACGCTGCTCCATGTTCGGCTGGGAATGTGGGAACGGCGGGACTGGGGGGAATTTATCACCTCCTATGGGCCAGCAGTCCCCAAGGGAGGGGCTGTTTCGAAGAAGGGACGGGAACTTGCCAGCGGGGTGTTCTCAGCACAGGGGGACGCACGGCTCTCGGTCTATGTCACCCGCCTCAGCTCAGGACTTCCCGCCATGGCCCTCTAGAGTTGGGGCTGCCCCAGGGCTCTCAGCAAACAGCACCTTGCTGGGCTCTCTGCCAGCTGCAGATCTGTGGGCTGGAGGTTAGAGGAGTGACAGCCAGGAGCCAGGACTCCTGGGTTCTCCCAGCTCGGAGGGGAGTGAGGTGCAGTGGTTAAAGTCGGGGGGCTGGGTGTGATGGGGCTACCCAGTCAGTCCGGCGTAAACGGCTGCGCCGGGTGAGGAGTTACACCGGGGCCTCCGTTTGGCTGAGCGACTGGATGAAAGATGTTTTCCCTCTTGCACCGGTGTCACTCCAGAGAGGCCAGGCCCCAGCTGGTGTAAACTGGCCGTCACTCCACCGGAGTCAAAGGGCCCTGATCCACGGCTGCCCTGGAGCCTCCACCCCCCTGGATCTGCCCTGTGCTCCCAGAGGCCGTGGCTGCCTCCTGGCGCTAGGGTCACTGGGGCACAAGAGCGGAGCCGCCAATATAAATAGCAGGAGGCTGACCCGGCTTTGGAAGTTTCTCCCGGTGACTAACTCCAGTGAGGAAGTGAATCATCCAAGCCGGAGCTCCCGTAAAGCTGCAGCTCTGATCCCAAAGCCCCTGGCTGTGTCTGGCTTGGGGCCCTCGATCCCTGCCTCCGGCCAGGGATATTTTCTGCCTCCAGCTGTCTTCTTCATTTCAGAGGCCTGAGTGTCCATAGGAGACGGGGGTGGATTTTGTCAGCCAGCATCTAGCTCTCCCCATGTGCACAGCTCCGGCATTCTGCCCAGTAGGAAGGAAAGCGTGGGACAGTTCTCCCAAAAACCTGGCCCGATCCTCCTTTTACTTCCGCACTGTGTAAATCCAGAGTCACTCCAATGGATTCCCACCGTGACTAACCACTGTCTGATTCGGATCTCGTGTTCTTCTTAGATTACAGACACTCAGAGAACCCCAGCTAAGACTGGAAGCTAGTAAGAGCTGCCCAAGATCTAGGGGTCACACCAGGCGCTGTACAGATGCCTGAGAGAGAGTGCCCCTGCACTGAAGAGCACAATCAAAATTGCTAAGGTGCAGAAGGGGAAACTGAGGCACAGGATGGGAAAGTGACTTGCCCAAGGTTACTCAACAGGCCAGTGGCAGAGGTGGGATGGGGACCCAGGTGCTCTAGAGTAGCTGAGATCAGAGTCTGCCCTCCGCCCTCCCCTACGCTGAGAGGGCTAAAAATGAGGCCGTGGGGGTCCTCAGCAGACGTAGATCAGTGTGACGCTGACTGACACCAGCTGGTAGCCTGGCCCGGGTCCAAACTGGTGCTGCCCTGAAGCTGCAGATCTTAGCCTCTCCAAGGGCAGCTGCAGTAGCCGATCTCAAAGGCGGCTTTCAGCTCCCTCACTTCCCCTTCCCCCAGCCAAATTTGGTGGTTTTGCAACCACCATGTCCTGGTTCTGGTGTGTTTTTTCCTCTCCGCTGTTGCTCAGCGACCGAGTGACACAAACACGGGGCAGACTGACAGGCGGTGTCGGCTTTTCACTCCACGTCAGGGTAAGGGACAGCGCTTGGGTCTCGGGTGTGAAACCGACACGATGCAGATTTGTAAAAGCTCTCAGGACCAGGTTCCCCAGCAACCTGGACACCCCACTCCCGCCCCAGGGCTTGGCCCGTCATGGACGTCATTAGCTGGAAGGGCTTTATCTTCCCTGATGCGAGGCACAGCTCTCCCTAGCCACACACTAAAGCCTAGTGGTTAGAGCAGGGAGGAGGGTGGAAGACAGGAATCTCGGGTTGTCATCCCGGCTCTGGCACGCCAACTGCGTGACCCACCTGCTCATCTGGGCCTCAGTTTCCCCACTTGTGAAAGGGTCGAATTCACTGGTCAAGGTGGCCTGGAGAAAGGCCGGAGACCTGGAAATGTCGGGCAGGGCCCCCGGGACGGGAGGGGGGGGAAATGCCCCGCTCTGCACACTGGAAAATGAGGCCGGCACTTTGAGTCGCTGGTTTCGGTCTTGCATCCCTAGCCTGTCTGTCTCCCTAACCTCTGCTATGGAATAGTCAGACCAGCGTTTCTCAAAGGCAGCCATTAGCAGATTTCTTTTACGGCCATGACAGCTTCCAAAGCATGGGTGGAGATGGGGCGGGGGGGGCCATAAAGAAGTGCCCGCCCTGCAGCACCCGGCTGGTGCTGCTGAGCAGCTGTTACCATGGGCAATGAGATGGGGGCCAGCACTTCACAGACACACATTGGGTTTCAAAAAGCCGCCTTCCCAAAGAGTTCAGATATGGGGCTGAAAGGGAAACTGAGGCACAGATCGGGGGCGGTGACTTGTCCAAGGCCAGCCAGTAGGCCAGTGGCAGGGCTGGGAATGGAACCCAGGAGTCCTGACCTCCTGCCCTGCACCCTCAGGCCTAGATAACACTGCCAGGCTAATTCCGCTCTTCCCGGTGCCCTGTCGGGGTCAGGCCCGCCCAGTGTCCTCTGCGCAGGAGGTGCATGAGAATTTCCTGACGGAGCCTAGCTTGTAAAGTGATGCTGACAGAGACAATGGTGTCCTCGCACTCCTGAGCACTAGTGCCAGGGTCCCTCATGCGCCTCTCTGGCCCCTGGGTGTCACCGCACACCTGCGCACTAGTGCTAGGGTGCCTTGTGTGCCTCCCTGGCCCCTGGATGTCCTCATACACCTGCGCACTAGTGCTAGGGTGCCTCGTGTGCCTCCCTGGCCCCTGGATGTCCTCATACACCTGCGCACTAGTGCTAGGGTGCCTCGTGCGCATCCCTGGCCCCTGGGTGTCATTGCACATGTGCGCACTAGTGCCAGGGACCCTTGTGTTCCTCCCTGGCCCCTGGGAGTTCTCGCACACCTGGGCACTAGCGCTGGGTGCCTCATGTGCCTCATTAGCTCCTGGGTGTGCTTGCACACCTGGGCACTAGTGCCAGGGTCCCTCATATTCCTCCCTGGCCCCTGGGTGTCCTCGCACACCAGCGCACTAGTGCTAGGGTTCCTTGTGCACCTCATTAGGCTCCTGGGTGTCACCGCACACCTGCGCACTAGCACCAGGGTGACTCGGAACAGGATGGCTGCTGAGAACTTCCCCCCCCCCCCCCCTATGCCCTGAGCTAGGCTCTGGCACCACACCCAACCCTTGGGCCTCATTAGCAATCTGCCCCCGGGCAACCCTTAACGGCTCAGGGCTTTCGACACGGCTTGAGTCATGCCCTTCAGAGAAGGGGGGGAAGTGGCCAGGAGATAAGTGGCCTTGTGAAAAGGGAACCAATAAAACCCCCTAGTTACCACCCGGATGTTTCCACTACAGAGCCGGCCTGGCACTTCCCCAGGGTCCCAATGCCTGACTTGGGGCCAGGTCTGCAGCTGTGGAGAGTCAGCCTCACTCGGCGGGACTCAGGGACAGTTTCTTTAGCCTGAACACTGCAAAATACAGCTCTTGCCCCCAGCCCCCCTGGTGGGTCTCCCCGTGCAGTCCTTGGCCTTTCTACCTGGGTCAGGTCACGTCCTCTCTCATGTGCAGTGTTTTAAGGTAGCAGCTCTGGGCCTTTGCTTGAGATGGGGAGGGGTGTGTAGGGTGGGGGCGTGACACAGACCTGCCCTTGCCCTGAAGAGCTAGACGAGGGAAGGTCCTTGGAGCAGATTTTTTTAATTCCACAGAAGCCAGGCACCTCAGCATGTTTAGAAATCAGAGCCTTACCCCCGTTCAACATACAGGGAAACTGAGGCACAGTGGGCGAAAGTGACTCGTCCAGGGGCTCTGCGGAAGAACGAAAGAACTGAATGCGGCTCTCCAGAGTCCCAGCCCAGCTCCTTAATCCCCAAACCAACCTTCTGCACCGTATCTTTCCCCGTTTGTATACATCAATAGCCGTCTCCTCTGCAAGACAGGGGCCATCATTGTCCTGCTCTGTGCGGCTCTGGGGGTCCTCCGCTGGAGAACTCTGCCCAGTTCCAGGCACCGTGCCTTAGGGAAGATGTGGACAAAGTGGAGAGAGGCCATGGGAGAGCCACAAAAATGATCAAAGGTTTTGCAAATCTGAGCACTGGGGGGTTTAAGAACAGGTTGGTCAAACCCCTGCAGGGGTGGGCTAGCGTTACTTGATCCTGCCTCTGCACAAGGGGCCGGGCCGGCCCTGTACGTCTGATTGTATGAGAGCAGGGCGTTGCTGGTGGCCTGCCAACGCCTGGGCCCTGGCTGCTGGCCCGGGTCTGGAAAAGCCCTGGCTCCCTTGACAGATGGCTCCCAGCTGGTCCCAGCGAGCAGCTACTGGGGTGGAATTTCAACAGCAGCTTGGCTTGGCTCTGGCCTGTCCTCGTCCTGGGGATTGGTTTGCACAGAACCACAAATGTGCTCTCTGCGGGTGAGGTAGATTGATCAGCTGTGCCCACCGCCACCAGACCCCAGCGCCCCCTCTGGGGAGCAACGCCGGGAGGGAACACGCTGCTGTTTGCAGCCCCATCTGGGAGCAGCACCCAGTGCCAGGACCCCGTGTGTGTCAGGGGAAGTGGGGACACCGTGCGGGCCGCGGATTCCAGAGGAAATGGCAGTGGAGCCGCCTGTGAAAAGAAGCCCAGATTGTGTGGAGCTGCTAAATCAACCCAGCTGTGCGGGCTGCCTCTTGGGGGCTGCAGGCCAGGAATTGGGGGTGCTCTCCTGGACGTGCCATCTTAACCCGTTGTGAACCTCAGAGGCTCCGGGCTCCCGAGGCTCCGGTGGTCGATCCTCTGACTGCAGCTCCAGTTTGCTCCCAAAATAAACTCTCCAGCCCCGGCGCCACGCAAAGCAGCCCAGCAGCATGCAGAGTAGTAGGTTGTTATCCTGCAGCCAGGCGGCTGCTGGGAGCAATGTGATGGGCACTCAGTAAACAGATGTGGGGGGCAGTCACCCCGGGCTCGCCTGGTGCACTGTGAAAAGAGTCCATGAGGGGAATCCTGCCCTCTGTGTCCGTTGTGTGCCACCCACACCCACCCCCGGGTGCCCTCCATGCCCCGATGATCTTCCCAGGGCTGCACAGGTGTAGCCGACTGAGCTGGGGGAAACGAGTCAGTCTGGCAACGTTGGGGCTGGAGGAGAGTTCGGCTCATCTGCTTGGAGCCGGGCCGGCTCTGCCAGGTTGGGGAGTGGGTGTGTGTACGGGCCGAGCATTGTACGTCTGTCGCTCCCGTCAGTGGATCTGTCTGACACACACGTATGGGGGGGGTCACTTTTCCATCCTCCATTCCCAGAGCAGTCCCCCCCGGATGCACCCCTGCCCCATAGTTTGTTCCCATGCTGATGCCAGCCTGAAATCTCCCCCCCGCCTACCCCGCCAGCTCTGTGGAGGCTCTGGTCCCACGCCCCGGGGAGATACTGGGTCCAGCATGGAGAAGGCGACCAAGGGAGCTGGCTGCTCTTTGCCTGGGGCCACATTGCTGGAGTGGGGCAGCCCTTTCCATTGCATCGGGGGAGAATCAGCCGTTTGTCTCGGGATCAAGTCCAGGCGCCAGCCAAATTTCCTCCAGCGCCTGGGGATGGGCGTGGCTCTGATTCCACCCAGGATTGCTCCTGGGGGAGGGACCCTCTGGGCCAGGATGGTACCAGTGGGGCTGTGTGATGGGAGGACACGCAAGTGCCTGACGGTCCGTGCGTGTAGAGCAGGGCAGGGTCGGAGCCGTCCCTCACTTACACCATTTCCCAGAAGGGTTACACCAGATTTACACCCCGGCATGGGAAAGGAGAACTAAGGGTTTGTGAACCAGTGTCTGGTTTCCAGTGGGGGGGCCGTGAGAGGGAACTCGCCCCCCTCACCTTACACCCAACAGGCCGAGGGTGCCAAACACCATCGGTCCCTTGGGGTGAGAGAAGGGTGTTGCCCCACCTCCTGCCCCCCCAGAAGCAGCTCGCCCTGGTGTGGGGCTGCCCTGGGAAGGGACGAGGAGATTGACTTGGGCTGTCCTGTGGGTCAGCTCCACGCAGGCTCGATCTGTGGGCTCGATCTGGGCGCGACTCCTGCCTCTGGGTCTCTGCCCCTGGCCCCGCTTCTCTCTCATTCACCCCCCCCAGCCCCCACTGCTTGATGAAGGCCCCGATCCTGCACCACAGTCCCCTCCCAGTCTTCCACCCCCAGATGCTCTCCCCATTGATCTGCTGAGGGTGACCCTGTTGCAGTTGCGGAGGAGCAGGATCAGTGCTGTTTGGGGGGCACAGAGGGAGGGGGCCCCAGCGAGCTGTGCACTGTCTCTTTAAGGCCTCCTGGCACCCCGCTCGCTCCCCCACCCCATATTCCTTTTCATCCCATCTGCCCCCTGGGAAAACATTCCTGGCTATTGGGAGGTGGCTGTGGGCCAAGGCACGGAGGAGCTGGATGGGAGAAAGGGACGGTTATTCTGCGCTCCCCCTGGGCGGAGATATGAGCCTGAACCACCCCCAGGGAGCCAGGGAGGTGAGACAGGACACGGTTTGTCCCCCTTCCCTTGAAATTTTAGGGGAGCTGGAGGGTGGCAGATCTGGAAGTGGGGTGCTGTCGGATCATATCTTGGGAGCACAGGAAATGGGCTGGGTCACCATCAGGGCTGGGGCAGAGAAGGGCTATTTATGGAGGATGTATTGCGCCCGGGAGGCGGGGGCTTGTGGGACCCTGGGGGAGAACTGTAGGGAGTGGGGCGGGAGCGCTGGCTGTGGGGTACTTGGGGAAGGAGGCTAAATTCCCTGCTAGGCGTTGCACAGGGGCTGGTAGGGTGGGGCAGGGCTGCCTGGGGGATTCTGGCGGGGAGCAGGACAGGACCCCGGCCTCGCCTTTATCTGGGCAGTCACAGCAGCTCTTTGCCCTTCTTAGGGGCTGGTGGACGGGTTAGAAAGATCTCCCTCAATTCTGGCCTGGCCATGTTTGAGCAGCGGGGAGGGGGCTGTGCGAGACATCTCACACTGCAGCAGGCAGCCTGCGTGTGTGATCGTTTGTGACCGTGCCTCTGTGTCCGTGCATGGCACACGTGTACCCTGGGGTGTGGGTGCTCCCACATGCATGTCTGCATCCGTGCACAAATGTGAGCACATAGTGTGTGTGCGTGTGAACACTAGCGGGGCACACCATGTGCAGGGCGAATGTGTAATTAGCCTGCTACGGCCCTGTGGAGACTTTCGGGGCATGGTTGGGGGGGGCGGTTTGGGGGGTCAGACCCTTCCCATCAAGGTGGAGCTCAGGGTGGCCCCAGACCTGTGGGCAAGGTGGAAGAGCCCCCCTCTCCCAGGTACGGTGCACTGGCTTTGGGCAGTGCCCAGATCCCCTTTTGCTCTATGCAATGGGGGGGCTCCTCCTCCCCACCCCGTCCCAGGCTGAGCCCCAGTTGAGCGCCCAGACCCAGCTCAGGCAGGGACACCTGATCTGGGCCTTGGTCTGTGGCTGCAGCCTCCCCCAGTGGCTGGGGCTATGCGGTGCTGCTCAGTGGGAAAAAAAGTTCAATCTGGGGGGACTGGTGGCCTGGGGATCAGGGTCCAGCCCATGATGATAGAGACGAAAAATTGCTGACAGCTGCTGTATGAAGTGAGTTTGGCCCGGCTTCCATTTCCCTAGTGGTTAGAGCAGGGCTGGGAGCCCGGACTCCTGGGTTCCATCCCCAGCTCTACCCCTGCACCAATGGGCCAGAGCCCTTTGCCCCCATGTGGTGTCCCTGTTAGAAGGAACCCGAATAGCCAGCACTTCCCTCCTAGGGCAGGACTCCAGGCAGTGCTTTAACGGGAGGGGAGATCGGTGGAGGCTGCAGATTCCCCCGTCTCCCGGAGTCGACCAAATGGGGTGTCTCCCTCGAAGGCTCTGCTCAGCCTGGGCCGAGAGATGGGCCAGGGGCAGGAATCTCTGGGCGATTCTCTGGCCCATGCAGGGTGTGGGCTCAGATCAGCCAGCTCCCTTCATGGCCTTAGACTCCCTGAACGAATTGCTTGGTCTTCGCTGCCAGAGGTCTTCCCAACTCCCTCGTCCTCCATCGAGTCTCCAGTGGGACACAGACCAGCCCTGAATTTCACATGTAACAACCAAGCAGGGCCCCCTTTCTAGCTCCTTGCCTCGGAAGCACAGTGGGGTTCCCCAGCCCCCCTTATTCCCTCTCTTCACACCACCTGGGACACTCCGCCCACAGGTCCTTATCGGCTGCTTCTTAGAACTGGCTTGTGGTTAATGACTCAGAGAAACAGGCTGTAAATAAACACCAGGGAAAAGCTGATGATCTGGGGCGATACCTCCGTGCAAAGCAGATTAGAAGCAGTCCCTGGTGTTCTTTTCTCCCGCCCCCGACCCGGTGCTTCCCCTTTCCGAGAGGGGTTGTCCACTGGTGATCCTGGGTAAGTCATTACCCATCGCTGTGCCTCAGTTTCCCCATCTCTGAAGCGGGGGAAATGCTCCTCCCTTCTCCTCTTGGTGTGAGACTTTTGGGTCACTTGGTGTCTGTGCAGTGTCTGGCATGCTGCAGCCCTGATCTCGGTCCGGTCCGTACAGTGCCTGTCGCGCTGGGGCCCTGATCTCGGTCCGGTCTGTACAGCACCCAGCACGAGGGGGGCTCCTGTTCTTTGTGGCCAACACACACAATAACAGACCCAGTTTCTGTGGCGGAACCAGTTAAAAATATTAACAGGGATCCCAGCTGGGGCTGATTTCCCAGCGGGGCAGGTTAATTCCACCGTCTCCAGGGCGCTGATGGGTCCCTTAGCCCAGGACTGGCCGTGCTGGGGTGTCTGGGGTTGTCTGACACGGAGGGAGGGGGGAAACATCTGCGCATGAGGCCTTACCCGTCTCTTTGCCTTCCAGGGCTCTGCCTCGCCCTGAGCATGTGGGGTGCCGTGGGCCAGAATAACAACGCACAAGGTAAGGCCAACTCCTGGTTAACCTTCCTGAGTGCTCCGGCTGCCCTGGGTCTCCAGGCTCGCCCCATCCAGCCCCCATCAGTCCCTTGATGGCTCAGACCTTTGAGATCCAAGTTCTGCAGATGACCCCCACCAGACAGAGCTGGCACCTGAGACCCGTGCGCCCAGTTCAGGGGGGCTTTGGGATCGGGCTTGCCCCAGATGCTATTTGGGCAGATTTCCATTGATCCACTGAGGTTCCCCTCCCAGTGCTGTGCACACCCTGCTCTGTCTGCTCAGATGCCAAGCCCCGCAGCTAAGCTGTGTCCGGATCCATCCCCCTACGCTGATCAGAGGGAGGGATGCCAGCTGAGCGCCCCAAATGCCGTGCAGCCAAAGGATCCCAGAGCTTCCCCCGAAGGCAGGTTACAATCTGGGTTTTAGGGGCAGCACAGGATCCAACTACACTCACGACCGATTCCACTCTCCATCAACGCAGAGCAGAGCCAGGCAGGAATTTCCCAAGAAAACGTTTTTTGCCGATTTGGTTCAGAAGAATGTTTGTTTTTATTAGGAATAAATTGCAGGGAGGGCGAAATAATTCTGGAAAGGAAAAATTCCCATTTTCTGATTCAAAGCGACTTTTTGGATGGGAACCGCCACTAACGAGGGTGACAGTGATCACCACGGGAAGGAGAAAAGTTGGGCGGGATGGAAAACGTTTCATGTGACCCGACGCCTGTCTGCACCACCCGGGTAGTCCAGGCCCCCCATGCAGCCGGGGGAGCTGGCTGCCAGGCGGTGGATGCCGGCGGAGCTGTTTGCCGGGCACCCGGGGATATGAACCACTGAATTGGGTGTGGGGAAGGAGTCGATCCTGCTGTGTGTGTTTGTGGGGAGCCGCTCTGCACTCGCTGACCCTGCCCAGCTGTTCTAACCTCAGCAGGTGGTTCCCCTGCAAACTGCAGTGAAGATCTGACTTGCCCGGCAAACGCCAAGTGTGCGAACAGCACCCACTGCACCTGCCTGGATGGATTCTGGTCAACTGGGGATCGCTTCTTCAACGATGGAACAACCTCCTGTGACGGTAACGGGGCTCTGCCTTGTCCTTGGGGGCTGGGCCAGAGCAGCAACTCCAGGGGCTGTCGGGGGTACACAGCCCGTGTGGGGAACAGGGGGCAGCAGCACAGTTCGGGGCCACCCTCCTGTGGACCAAACGGGCCCTTCCTGGGCCAGGAGCAGGGGCCGCTGCAGCTGGGGCTCGAGAGCCAGGAGTGTGGGCTCTGGATCGGGCTCAAAGTGGGCGGGGAGAGGCTATCACATGGCCCAGTGGGAACACCAGCCGGGGCCCTAATCCCCCCTGGGGCAGAGGCCCCACAAATCCCTGCCCAGGGGAGCAGAAGGGGGCAGCCCCGGCTACACCTTCAGCCTCACCCCATACGCAGGGATCCATGGGGACGGGGACAGAGGGATGGAGCCTCTCGTCCCCCAACACACAGGGAGCCTGGGGCCCCAAGGGGGCATCCCCCCTCCCCTCACATGGGGGATCTGGGTGCAGCTGGCCGACCTGCCTGGGCCTGGGCCTGGGTCACACTGTCGCAACCCAAATGGGTAACTGAGAATCGGGGCACAAATCACTAACTGCTCTGGGACCTGGTCGCCTGGACCCCCCCCCAGCTCAGTGCAGGGGGGATACGGGGAATGTCTCCCTGCCAGGACGGACAGAGCATCCCCTCTTGTGTTGCAGATTTTAACGAGTGTGTGGGGCCGAACCCGGTAGACTGCGGACCCAACACATACTGCATCAATGTGCCTGGGAGTTATTTCTGCACCTGCCTCCATGGATACGAATCCAGCTCTGGGAAAGCCAGGTTCAGGAACGCGAGTGAGAACGACTGCCAGGGTGAGCTGTCCCCTCCTCCTTCTCCCTCCCGCCCGCGCACCTCCCAGGGTCGTTCCAGGCCTGTCTCTGCACCGGGGCTGCTCCCCGCTTTGGGAAAGGCCTGAGGTCGCCACGCAGGCTGTGACGAGACGTGACCCTCGCCTGGTCCCGCAGAGCTGGGCCTGGCCTCACCCCGTCCCTGGTGCTTGGATGGGGAATAAACCCCCCATGCTTGAAACAGACCCAGAGAGTAAACTCCTTCCTCCCACTGCAGCATGTGGAGTCCCAAATGTCATGGAGGCTGTGAGTGCGTCGGGTTATAAAGGGGGACTGGCCATTTCTGGGGGAGCCACAGTACCTGGGGCTGTGTTAGTAACAGTCATTCGGGGCAGGAGGTAAAACCTCCAACTCAGAGCTGATGCCGACGTCTGATTATTAGAGATTGGGTGGGGACCTTCATGGGGGCAGATTATCCCGTGGAGGCCGGGGGCTCTTACAGTTTCCTCTGTAGCACTGGAGTAAATGGGCCTTGGGACGGATCCAGGCTGACAATGTGGTGTGTTCCTCTGTGATTGGGCCTTGACAGGGATTTCTGCCATATTTCCACCGCGGGACAGACCAACCTTCAAACATGGACTCCTAAATCTCCCCAAATCTGGGCCCCATTGTAATTATTGCCCCATTGCGGGACTGGGGATTGACAAATAGATAAGAGAGTAACTGTTCTCCCATCTCGTATGTTCACAGCACGCAGTTAGACATGAAACACCAAATCTTCTTGCTGGCCGGCTGTAGCACAACATGTTATTTGCTAAACTCCAGAACCTGAACAACCAGGACCCCGAAAGAGAGGGGGACAAAGCAGACTGCTTCCTATGGCAAATAGGCTTAATCCCCCCAGCTCCCCTGCAGACAGACTGCTGAGAAACCCAGATCCCATGTTTCTGCCCAGAGCCCCCAGCCTGCAACCGGGATCAGGGAGGCCCCTGGCAGATGTAGAAAGAGAGCTTGTGAGGCTAACGCGATTTCCAGTCACATTTTCCAGTGGCCATTAACGCTGCCAGACCAGCCTGGGGCGACCTGAGTGTTGCCGAGAATCAGGCCTTGGATTGTCCGGCTCCAGGGACCCCTCGCCTGGGTCCCGTCACCCGGCTCAGTGCAGGAGGGATACGGGGAACGTCTCCCTGCCAGGACGGACAGAGCGTCCCTTCTTGTGTTGCAGATATTGACGAGTGTGTGGGGCCGAACCGGGCAGACTGCGGACCCAACGCAACCTGCTCCAATGTGCCTGGGAATTACTCCTGCACCTGCGTCCATGGATACGAGTCCAGCTCTGGGAAACCCTGGTTCAGGAACACGAATGAGAATGACTGCTGGGGTGAGCTGTCCCCTGACCACCCACTGTGCCCTGCTGAGACCCCCGACACCTCTGTGATCATTCCAGGCCCGGGGCTGCCCCAGACACTGCTCCCAGCTGTAGTAAAGACACCTGATCCCCTCCCGGGGCTGTGATCCGCCATGACCCTCGACTGCTCCCCCAGCAAATGGGGCCAGAATCTCCCCTGCCCTGGTGTCTGGACTGAGAGTAAATCCCTAGTTTGCAGGGATGCACCAGGGTGAGGGGAGTGTCCCCAGCACGCAGCATCCAAGCTATCAGTGTCCCTGCGAACTTGGGAAGGGGCACCAGAAATTGGGCTCACGAGTTGAGTTCACACCAGGTCTCCCAGGGTTTAAGCTTCTCCTGGAGCCAGGCAGATGTGCTCACCCGCATCCTCTAGGGGTTAGCGCTGCTAGTGCGAGGGACTCTCCCGCTCCCCCAAGCTCCCCATATGGACAGCGCTGTGCGGGGAGTGGCATTGCCAGTCCAGCCCCAGACTCGCCCCATAGACACTACAGGAACATTATTACGTGTGTGTCCATGTGAACGGACCTGTCCAATGAGTGGTGAGACCTTGCACTGCCTCCTACGGCAGAAAAGGGTTACGGAGAGATTCCCTGACGTTTGTAGACTGAGGCAAACAATCTGGGGTAAAATACATAGGAGGATGCGTCTCTTTCTCACCCCATGTTTGTTACCTCCTCTGGTACCTGACTGCTGATGCTTCAGGGAAAACATCCCCTATTCACCACCCATCTTCGGCCTTTCCTCCCACAATGACTCATACAAAGCTTCGCTCTCGCCCTTCCGTCAGACCATCGTAGCGTGCGCTAGCTCAGGGGGCTCCTTGTGCTGGCCTGGGGGCGTGTGACATGGCCTGTTTTAGCCGTGCCAGCAGCAACCGGGCTGACAAGCCTCCGCTTTTTGTCAGGGCTGACATTTGCTCCTAGCACATCTTTCACTGACTTTTGTCCAGGGCTGAGGTCCTGTCCCAGGCCGTGTGCCCCAGGGTCTCTCCCCTCCAGGTCCTCTGTAGCACCTGTCACAGACGGGACACCGGAGTAAATGGGCGTGGGGTCTTATCCAGGCTGACAGTGCAGCGTGTTCCTCTGTGATTGGGCCTTGACAGGGATTTCTGCCACATTTCCACCCCTGGACAGACCAACCTTCAAACATGGACTCCTAAATCTCCCCAAATCTTGGCCCCATTGTAATTATAGGCCTCATTGCGGGACTGGGGATTGACAAATAGATAAGAGAGTAACTGTTCTCCCATCTCGTATGTTCACAGCACGCAGTTAGAAATGAAACACCAAATCTTCTTGCTGGCCAGCTGTAGCACAACATGTTATTTGCTAAACTCCAGAACCTGAACAACGGGACCCCAAAAGAGAGAGGGATAAAGCAGGCTGCTTCCTATGGCAGATAGGCTTAATCCCCCCAGCTCCCCTGCAGACAGACTGCTGAGAAACCCAGATCCCATGTTTCTGCCCAGAGCCCCCCAGAGCCTGCAACCAGGATCAGGGAGGCCCCTGACAGATGTAGAAAGAGAGCTTGTGAGGCCAACGCGATTTCCAGTCACATTTTCCAGTGGCCGTTAATGCTGCCACACCAGCCTGGGGCGACCTGAGTGTTGCCGAGAATCAGGCCTTGGATTGTCCGGCTCCAGGGACCCCTCGCCTGGATCCCGTCACCCGGCTCAGTGCAGGGGGGATACGGGGAACGTCTCCCTGCCAGGACGGACAGAGCATCCCCTCTTGTCTTGCAGATATTGACGAGTGTTGGTGGCCGTACTGGACAGACTGTGGACCCAACGCAAACTGCACCAATGTGCCTGGGAATTACTCCTGCGCCTGCGTCGATGGATATGAGTCCAGCTCTGGGAAAGCCGAGTTCAGGAACGCGACTGAGAACGACTGCCGGGGTGAGCTGTCCCCTGACCACCCACTGCGCCCTGCTGAGACCCCCCCGACACCTCTGTGCTCATTCCAGGCCTGGGGCTGCCCCAGACACTGCTCCCAGCTGTAGTAAAGACACCTGATCCCCTCCTGGGGCCGTGATCAGCCGTGACCCTCGACCGCTCCCCCAGCGCATGGGGCCAGGATCTCCCCTGCCCTGCTGTCTGGACTGAAAGTAAACCCCCAAGTTTGCAGGGATGCACCAGGGAGAGGGGAGGGGACCCTCACTGTCCCCAGCACACAGCATCCAGGCTGCCTGTCCCCACCCAAGCCTGGGAAGGGCCCTGGGCAGGGCTCCAGGATTTGGGCTAACATGTTGAATTCACACCAGGTCAGCTTGTGTTTAAGCTTTTGGGGATGCAGCTTTCTAGTTAGAGGGACCCTCCCACTCATAGACTCTAAGCTCAGAAGGGACCAATATGATCATCTAGTCTGACCTCCCGCACAACGCAGGCCACAAAACTCACCCACCCACTCCTGTAATAAACCTCTAACCTGAGACCAAGTTATGAAAGTCCTCAAATCGTGATTTAAAGATTTTAAAGTACAGAGAATCCACCAAGAAGGGAGCCATGCCCCATGCTACAGAGGAAGGTGAGAAACCCCCAGGGTCTTTGCCGATCTGTGCTGGGGGAAAATTTCTTCCCAGCCCCAATATGGCGATCAGTTAAACCCTGAGCATGTGGGCAAAACTCACCAGCCAGACAGCCCAGAAAGAATTCTCTGTAATAACTCAGAACCCCCCATCTAACGTCCCGTCTCAGGCCATTGGCAGATCCACCACCAGTGGCCAAAGACTGGTCAGTCGCCAAATTAGGCCGTCCCATCACACCACACCCTCCATAAGTTTATCACGCTTCAGTTTTGAAGCCAGCTAGGTTTTTCGCCTCCTCAGCTCCCCTCAGAAGGCTATTCCAGAGCTTCACCCTTCTGATGGTTAGAAACCTGCCTCTAATTTCAAGTGTAAACTTCCTGATAGCCTGTTTTTATCTATTTCTCCTTGTGTCCACACTGGCACTGAATTTAAATAATTCCTCTCCCTCCCTGGTATTTATCCCTCTGAGTATTTATAGAGAACAATCATATCTCCCTTCAGCCTCCTTTTGGCTAGGCTAAACACGCCAAGCTCTTTGAGTCTCCTTTAATAAGGCAGGTTTTCCATTCCACAGATCACCCTAGTAGCCCTTCTCTGAACCTAATCCAGTTTGACTTCATCTTTCTTAAACATGGGGGACCAGAACTGCACGCACTATTCCAGATGAGGTCTCACTATGCCTTGTATAACGGTACTAACACCTCCCTGTCTCGACGGGAAAGACATCGCCCGATGCATCCAAGGACTGCATTAGCTTTTTTCCACAGCCACATCACATTGGTGGCTCAGGGTCACCCTGTGACCAACGAATATCCCTGGTCCTTCTCCTCCTCCATCACTTCCAACTAATGCATCCTCAGCTTATAGGAAACATTCTTTTTATTAGTCCTTAAATGCATGACTTTGTACTTTCCACTATTCAATTTCATCCTATTTCTATTACTCCAGTTTACAAGATCATCCAGATCTTTCTATAGGATATTCCAGGACCATTCTGTATTAGCAACAGCTCCCAGCTTGGTGTCATCTCCAAAGTGAATTAGCACATTCCCACTTTTTGTGCCAAGGTCAGCAATAAAAAGGATAAATAAGATTGGTCCCAGGACCGATCCCTGCAGAGTTGCACTAGTAACCTCCCTCCGGCCTGACAGTTCCTTTCAATGTGACCTGTTGCAGTTTCCCCTTTAGCCAGTTCCTTATCCAGCTTTCATATCAATCCCCATCTTTCCCAGTTGAACTAATAATTCCTCATGTGGAACTGTATCAAATGCCTTACTGAAATCTAGGTAAATTAGATCCACCACATTCCCTTTGTCTAAAAAATCTGTTATTGTCTCAAAAGAGGAGATCAAGTTGGTCTGGCACGATCTACCTTCTGTAAAGCCATGTTGTATTTTATCCCAATTACTGTTAACCTCAAAATCTTTAAATACTTTTTCCAATTTTTTCCTCAAGACCTTGCACACTAGGCCTGTAGTTACCTGGATCACTTCTTTTCCCTTTCTTGATAATAGGCACTATGTTGGGAATTCTCCAGTCATACAGTACAGCCTCTGAGTTTACAGATTAATTAAAAATATTTGGTAATTGGCTCACAATTTCATGTGCTATTTCCTTTAATATTCTTGGATGGAAATTATCCGTCTCTCCCAATTTAATCCCATGAAACAGTTCCAGTTTGGCTTCTACCTCGGATGTGGTAATTTCCACCTCCATGTCCTCATTCCCGTTAGCCACCCCACCACTTCTCCAGGTTCATCATTAGCCTCATTAAAAACAGAGGCAAAACATTTGTTTAGATATTCAGCCATGCCCAGACTCCACCCTATCCTCAGTGATTAGCAGTCCCACTTCTTCCTTCTTTGTTTTCTTCCTATTTATATGGCTAAAGAACCTTTTACTATTGGCTTTAATTCCCTTTGCAAGGTCCAGCTCAGCTTGACTTTTGCCCTTTCTCACTTTAGTCCTACATGTTCTGACCTCCAAGGGGGAGTTCAGCCTTCCTTGCTGCTCCCTCTGATCTTCCATTACTTGTAGACTTTCTACTTTCTCTTACTCACCTGTCTGAGATGCATAGAGCCCTGCATGGATACCAATATGTGGATCCGCATCCAATCTGCATCTGCAAGAAATGGTCTGCGGCTATCTATGGATATAAAATCCAAACCTCCTCTGCCTTTAGATCCAAGAGTTCTTCAGTCCAGTTCACTTTCCCAACTAATAATCCCAGATCTGTTTTTGTTTCTCCTGCCATTTAGTTTGAACTGAATTAGCTCATGGTCACTCAAACCAAGGTCGTTGCCTACAACTAGTTCTTCTCTGATGTCCTTACTGCTCATCAGTACCAAATCTAAGGTGGCATCCCCTCTTGTGGGTTCAGTAACTTTTTGGTGAAGGAATTCATCAGCTGTCACATCCGGGAAAATCTGGGCCCGATTATTACTACTAGCACATGTCCTCCAGTCTGTATTTGGGAAGTTAAAGTCTCCCATAATCACACAGCTCCCAGTAGTATTTCCATCATTAACGAGGTCTCTACCCATGTCCCAGTTAGATCCCATTGGTCTGTAACACACCCCAAGAACTACCCCAGGAAACACTCTAGTAGTTTTCTTCCCCAATGTGATTTTTACCCAGACAGACTCTGTCTTACCAATTTTATCATTTCTAATTTCTTTAGTCTCTTCATCACTGATGTGCAGGTGCCCCTCCCCCACCTTTGCCTTTATATCTGTCTTTCCTAAACAGAACTCACCTTTCTATACCTGTACACCAGCCATGTCTGCTATCTGCCATGTTTCTGTTACCCCTATAATATCTGGGTTCACTTCCCCTGCCGGTAGCTCTAGTTCCTCCATTTGTTACCCAGGATCCTTCCATTCATATACACCCCCCAAGCTCCCCCACGGGCAGTGGTGTACAGGGACACGGGCGGGGAGTGGCATTGTCAGTCCAGCCCCAGGCTCCCCTGAGACACCCTCACTTCCAGCAGCCTGGTGCGGAAACACGGATGTGGTCAGTTGTTGGCCGCGTGTGCATCCTCTGAGTGCTGGCCCGGCTCTGGCCAGGGAACCGGCCTGGCAGACCTCGATCGAACTGCCCAGAAACACCAGAGTCAGTTCAGAGGCAGAGGCTTTTGGCCAGTTTTATGGCCATCTAAGCATGGTACCAACCCCACAGACACTACAGGGATATTAATATGTGTGTGTCCGTGACAATGGACCAGCCTGGGGAGTGGCGGGACTTTCCATTGTCCCCTGCGGCAGATAGAGGGTTAAGGTGAGATTCCCGGACATTTATAGACTGAGACACAGAATCCAGGGTAGGAATATACCTGGCATCTGTGTCTCATGCCATGTTTGTTACCTCCCCTGGTTCCTGTCTGCTCCGGGTTCAGGGGAAACATCCCCTGTTCACCACCCATCTTCGGCCTTTCCTCCCGATGTCTCAGACAAAGCGTCGCTCTCGCCCTTCCGTCAGACCATTGTAGCGTGCACTAGCTCAGAGCGCTTCCTTCAGCGACCTGGGGGCTGTGTGACGAAGTCGGTGTGTTTTAGCTAGGAGTACCGGGACTGAGTGCTTGGGGTGTGTTACAGACCACCGCACTCTGATTTGGACATGGATAGAGACCTCTTTAAGGAAGTAAACACTACTGGGAGCTGTGTGGTTATGGGAGATTAACTTCCCAGATATAACTGGAGGACATGTGCTCGTAGTAATAAAAGGGCCCAGATTTTCTTGGATGTGATCGCGGATGAATTTCTCCGTCAAACAGTTTCCGAACCAATGAGAGGAGACACAATCTTAGATTTGGTATTGGTCAGTACTGAGACCTCATAGAGGAATTGGTTGTAGGGGACAACCTAGGTTGGAGTGACCACAAGCTAATCCAGTTCAAACTGAATGGAGGGATCAACAAAAAAAAGACTCTGGTCACAGATTTATGACTTCAAAAGGGCTAACTTCAAAAACATAATGGAATTAGCTCGGGAAATGGACTGGACCAAAGAACTCATGGATGTGAATGTCGAGGAGGCTGGAACTGCTTCAAGTCGTAGTTTCAGGAACTATCTGGAGCCTGCATTCCAAAGAAGGGGAAAAAATGTATAGGCAAGGGTTGTAAACCAAGCTGGATGAGTCAACATCTCAGACAGGCGATTAAGAGGACGCACAAGGCCTACAAAGACTGGAGGATGGAAGGGATGGGAAAGGAGGGCTACCCTTTGGAGGTCAGAACATGGAGGGTGCGTCTACACTAGTAAATTAAGTTGCCTTAAGCAGGCTTAAGTCAACTTAATTTACTCTGCGTCCACACTGCCATTTCCTTAAGTCGACTTAGGGCAGGGGGAAAAGGGAGCCTCTGTTCCCTTCTCCCCAGGAAGCCGCTAGCGGCTTGTCCCGGCTCCTTTCTCCCCGGGACCGCTCCGGTCCCACGGAGAAGGGAACGCCGGGCTCCCTCCTAGCCAGGACCCAAGCGGTCCCAGCCAGAAGGGAGCATGGCTCCTTTCTGCCCGAGACCCGGGCTCTAGCTGCCGGGCAGCCCCGGCGGCTTCCCGGCAGCTGGAGTGCTGGCAATTGACGGCACGGCGGTGCTCCAGCTGTTTGGAGAGGCCCAGCAATTGCCAGCTTGGTGTTTCAGCTGGCGGGGAAGCCCCCGAGCCTCCCCAAACAGCTGGAGCACGATCCCAGCCAGAATGGAGCCAAGGACAAGCCCTCTTAGCCTGGGGAGCCTCGCGTCCCCCTGGACCTAACTAGTCGACTTAGAAAGTCAGAGGGTTTATACTAAAGTCAACTTAGTAAGGCCAAGTTTAAGTCGACTTGAGTCCTGTAGGGACTCTTTAAGTCGACTTAATAAGGTCGACTTAAACTCGACTTATTAAAGTCGATTTACTAAAGTCGACCTAAATCCCTAAGTGTTGACATAGCCGGAGAGATCAAGTGAGGAAGGCCAAAAGCCAACCAGAGTCAGACCTTGCACAGGGAATTAAAACCAATAGCAAAAGGTTCTTTGGCCTTACAAATAGGAAGAAAACAAAGAAGGAAGAAGTGGGATCACGAATCACTGAGGATGGGGCGGAGATCACGGATAATCTAGACATGGCTGAATATCTAAATAAGTACTTTGCCTCTGTCTTTAATAAGGGTGATGGTTATCTTGGGGATAGAGGTGGGGTAGCTAATGGGAATGAGGATGTGGAGGTGGAAATTACCATACCTGAGGTAGAAGCCAAATCTGAGCTGCTTAATGGAACTAAATCTGGGGGTCCGGTTAATCTCCATCCAAGAATATTAAAGGAACTGGCACAGGAAATTGCCAGCCCATTAGCAAGGATTTTTAATGTATCTGTGAACACAGGGGTTGTACCTTATGACTGGAGAATTGCTAATGTAGTTCCTATTTTCAAGGAAGGGAGTAAAAGTGATCCAGGTAACTACAGGTCTGTTAGTTTGACCTCAGTAGCATGCAAGATCTTGGAGAAAATTTGGAAAGAGAAAGTACTTAAGGATATTGAGGTGAATAGTAACTGGGATAAAATACAACATGGCTTTACAAAAGGTAGATCGTGCCAGACCAACCTGATCTCCTTTTTTGAGAAGATAACAGATGTTTTGGGTAAAGGGAATGCGGTAGACCTAATTTACTTAGATTTCAGCAAGGCATTTGATATGGTTCCACATAGGGAGTTATTAGTTAAATTAGAAAAGATGGGGATTCATATGAAAATAGAAAGGTGGATAAGGAAATGGTTAAAGAGGAGACTACAGAGGGTCCTACTGAAAGGTGAACTGTCTAGCCAGAAGGAAGGTACTAGCGGAGTTCCTCAAAGATTGGTCTTGGGACCAATCTTATTCAACCTTTTTATTACTGACCTTGGCACAAAAAGCGGGAATGTGCTAATTAAGTTTGCAGATGACACCAAGTTGGTAGGTGTGGCCAATACAGAGGAGGATCGGGATATCATACAGAAAGATCTGGATGACCTTGTAAACTGGAGTATTGGGAATAGGCTGAAATTTAATAACGAGAAGTGCAAGGTGATGCATTTAGGGACAAATAACAAGAATTTTTCTTTTAAGTTGGGGAAGCATCAGTTGGAAGTGACGGAGGAGGAGAAGGACCTGGGCGTCCTGATTGATCACAGGATGACGAGTCACCAATGCGATGCGGCCGTGAAAAAAGCTAATGCGGTGCTGGGGTGCATCTGAAGGGGTGTTTCCAGTAGAGACAGGGAGGTGTTAGTACCGTTATGCAAGGCGCTGGTGATACCTCGTCTGGAATAGTGCGTGCAGTTCTGGTCTCCCATGTTTAAGAAAGATGAATTCAAACTGAAACATGTGCAGAGAAGGGTTACCTACTGGAAAACCTTCCCTATGAGAGGAGACTCAAAGAGTTTGGCTTGTTTATCCTAACCAAAAGACGGTTGAGGGGGGATACGATCGCTTTCTATAAATACATCAGAGGGATTAACATCAGGGAGGAAGAGGAATTATTTGAATACAGCTCCAATGTGGACACCAGAACAAATGCTTACAAACTGTCCATCAGGGAATTTAGGCCTGAAATTAGATGCAGGTTTCTAACCATCAGAGGAGTAAAGTTCTGGAATAGCCTTCCAAGGGGAGTTGGGGGGACAAAAACCATAACTGCTTTCAAAACTGAGCTTGATAAATGTATGGAAGGGATGATATGATGGGACAGCTTCGTTTGGCAATTGTCCATTTTTTACTACTGGTGATAGATATCCCAGTGACCTGGGAAGGGGCATTAGATGGGGGGTTCTGAGTTATTACAGAGAGTTTTTTCTTGACTGGCTGGTGTGACTTGCCCACATGCTCAGGGTTTAACTGATCGCCCTATTTGGGGTCGGGAAGGAATTTTCCCCCAGGACAGATTGTGTTGGGCTCTGAAGGTTTTTCGCCTTCCTCTGTAGCATTGGGCATGGCTCACTTGCTGGTAGATTCTCTGTATTTTAAAGTCTTTAAATCATGATTTGAGGACTTTAATAACTCAGTCCTAGGTTAGGGGTTTATTACGGGAGTGGGTGGGTGAGGTTTTGTGGCCTGCGTTGTGCAGGAGGTCAGACTGGATGATCATATTGGTCCCTTCTGACCTTGGAGTCTATCAGTTTGTGGACCATGGAAATAGCTCAGTTCACTGTCCCCCATAGGTTCGGGGGGGGGGCAGAGAATAGCCACAGCACAGTGCACCCCTGCCATGCCCCACACAGATCCTTGGGGGTAGAGAATAGCCAGAGGGCAGGGCTGTCTGGCCCTGACCCCGATCCACCTTTCCCCTTACTGCTTGGAGCAGTCTTTACAGGGAACCCGTGGATGTGATGGGGTCTCCTAAGGGGGCCATTTCTCCCCCTTTATGCAGCCGCGGTGGCGTGAATGAAGAATGGGGCTGGCATGTTCCAAAGCCCTTCTCTGCGAAGTGCAGCCAATAGTTGTGGTTTGGGGTTTTGTATCAAATCCTACCTGTCCCCTACCGTGGAAACACACCCGTTCAGGGGAGGACACAGCACTGAATCCAGGGAACTTGCAGAGCTCAGGAATCCTTCGTTCAAACGCTTCCCCCAGAAAAGATCTCACCCCACCATTCCTGCACCCAGCCCTGGACCGTGGGGGTTAACAGCAGCCAGTCTTCCTGGGCCTATCTAGGTCCAAAAAGGAATCAGTGCAGCCATTCGCCCAGCCAGCAACACGGGGTTTATATGGCGACAGCTGGTATCGGGAGCGGTGTGGCAGAATCCTCAGGGCCTGCCCACGGGGGGGATTGATCACAATCGCTCTTGCAGACCAGGTTCCTTTGGAACCGCACTGATTATTCCAGAGCGGAGTGTCTGGATGGGGAGCTAGGCCATGGTAACGGTTCCCATCAATTTCCCCATGTCCCGAAGCCCTTAGAGACACCCAGTCTCAGATCGCCCTGCAACTCGGTGCGAGTTTGGAAGCCTCGGGACACCTGAGGATGGAGAGCTCTGACTGCCCCACTGAGAACCCAGCATGTGGCTCCCCTTCTTCAGGGGCCTCCTCTCTACTCAGCAGGAGCGTGTCGGAGGTGTGGGGGAAAGCGCTTTGGAGCAGTTGCCGTGGCTTTGGCTGGGGGCACGTGCAGCACCTGGCAGCGCGGGACACTGGATTGCGGCGCTGCCACGCTCTGAACCCTACAGGACAGGATCGATAAAGACGGTGGAAGCTCCATGACCAGCCGCCACGGACTGTCAGAATCCGACTCTAACCTGCCCCGTGCCCCCAGAGCATGATCTGTTTCAGACGCCTGGATTATTTCCCATTAGCATCACCCTCGTCCTCAAGACACAGCTTCTGGATCGGCCTGACCTAACACTTTTTCTCTCACTGCAGACATTGATGAGTGCCAGCGAAACGCCACAGTTTGTGAGCCCCACGGGAAGTGCATCAACATACCAGGGAGTTATATGTGTAACTGCAAATCGGGATTTCGGAAAAGTTCAAAGGATCCGGCTACGTTCTGCAAAGGTACAAAAGGAGCTGGAAACGGTTGTGGGAAAGGCATGAAGTTTTCGGTGTGTTGAAGCAACATTGCCAATGTGCGGCATTGCCTCAAAGCCCCACCTCCTGGATTCACGGGATTACAGGAGACTCTCCGCTTTTGGCTACAATAAAAATTACGGTTCTGCCCTCAAAGTGGAGGAAACCCTGCAAAACATGATGCTGGGGTGGTTGAAAACTCCCAGACCAGAGTCAAATTAAAAGAATCCAAAATGGATTTTTTTTAAAAAAAAAATCATCTCATGATTTTCAAATTGATTTCATAACTTTTTTGCAGCTTGGCTCATAGGTTTTTTTAAATTATTGTTTCATGCTGGCAATGCTATTAAGTTAATGCCTGGTCACTGAAGCTACCTAGGATCCCTGAAACTACCCAGCATGCGTGGCTGATGAAACTAACCCGGTGGCCGTAAGCTCTCGCTCTTCCTCTGCACCACACCTAGAGATGGTGTCTGTTGAGGGTGCTCTGTCTTATGAATCTGACCCCAGGGAATTTCTCTCAGCATTCTGCTGCCTGTTTGACTTCACCATCACACGAGCGCAGGCAGCTGTGGATGTCATTAGACGCTGCAGACATCCCCTATAACCTGTGCTCAGAGCTCGCTCCAGGGCCTGGCCCAAGATGCTTTCTTGTAGCAGAGCTTTGAGGAGAGAGAAGATTGTCTTTGCAAAGCAAACTGGGCTGGGATGGAGCGGGGGACTCTGTATCAGCCGACGTTTAACATTGGCAGAGCTAAAAACCCATTTGCACCTGGAACCCCTAAATATAACCCAAAGCAGCTGCTAAAGGCGCTGTCATCATGAAAGAACCAGCGTAAGTCGCGAGCAGGAATCAAACCCAGGATCTGCATTGCTGAAGGCAGACATTGCCCCTGCTTGAGCTAAGGGAGAGATTCCATCACCTCTTGTGGTAGGTTGTTATCTCTTTATTCGAACCCAGCCACTAGCCAGGAGAAAGCTCCCCAGCTCCTGGTTCTGTGGCTCAGCGACCTTCACTAGAGGTTGGCACGTGTGAACCTGCTCGTAGGTGTTTAACGATGGAGCCAAAGTTGAGTTTCCTGCCAAAGAAACAAGGAATTTTTTCCAGCCTTGTTCCACTCCTCACCAGGACTAAAATCCACATGGGGTCGGGGGGAGAAACCTTTTTGGCTGGATTCATGACCCGTGGGGCCGTGGCTTCGGTTGGTGGTCAGGCTAGGTGGGTCTCTTCTGGGTTTGGCTTCCACAGGCCAGGTCGGCAGCTAGTGTAGACGTGGTGTGGCTCTGTGGATTCACCCCACAGGGCCCTGCCTCTGGGGATCACAGTGGGGTCAGGGAATGGATGCGGTCTGGTCACTGATCACTGCACAATAGGGGAAATTCCCTATTTCCAGATAGCCCCATTTCCCAGCCATGTGGGGACTGGCCGCGTGTGGGGGCTCTGGGGGCTTCAGCCATAGAACCCTGTGAGCACCACCAGATGGCAAACAAACCTTTTAAAGGGACAGTACCCCATTCCCCTACAATCCCTCTTTCTCCCAG
>ML685915.1:220366-244968 GCA_007922175.1 Pelusios castaneus | reverse complement strand
CCCCTCCCTGGCAGCTTTAAGCACCCTGGCTCGTGCAGTGCCCCCCTCCCTCGGCATGACCACAGATCAGACAGGTGCAAAAGCCAGCGCAGCTGAACACAGGGTGCTGTGAGATTGCCCTAGAGCGCTAGGTGCTGGGACCTTCCCCTGAACTCGGTGGGGGGGGGCTTTTTTTAAACCCCCACCCCTACCATGTATGTCCAGGTTCCTAGTCCAGCCGCCCCCTTTCCCTGTCTGTAGCAGTCAAACAGTTCCCTTTGCGAAGGGCACCGACCCTGCAGGTGTAATTCTAGACGTGTTGGCCCCGGCTCGGGATCCTGCTCCATTATCCCAGGGCCAGCCGTGCTGCAAGTGCGGGGCCCAGCTGAGCGAGAATGTTGCCCTGCTGGGGGATGCCGGGGTGAGGGTCTCCAGCAGCAGGAAATGTTTGTGGCTCAGGAGGGGAGGAAGGAGCTGCCTACAGAGCAGGGCTGTAGCTGTGTGTGCATGTACCTGTGTAAACCCTACAGGGCCCAAAACAAAAGACTAACAGATTGATTTATTGCATGAGCTTTCATGGGAGAAAATCCCATTTCATCAGGTGCTTTGAAGATGGGGAACTTACAGAATGGGGGCCAGACTGTGTTACAGGCAACAGAGGGTGCTTATCGGACCCCTGCTTCAACCCCAGGCTAAGATGGCAGTCTCACACTGGCGTCTGGCCATGAGCATCATTGGCTGCTTGTTTAAAGGCTCACTGTCAAGTTAAAAATCCGTAAGCTAAAAAATCCTTCCTTCTCTGCCTTGTTAGCAGCCTGTCAATTATTAAAGCCAGTAATATTGATCCAGAACTGGCGGGTCCTTCACCTGTCTGTCCGCCAGGCCTGGAAGCGACGCCCTGGCTCGGTTTTGCTCTCGTTTGCATTTTGCTAAATGGATGAATAATAAATCCCCAGCTCTTCTCGTCCGTAAAGCTCTTTATTCCCCTCTTTACAGGTGGGGAAACTGAGGCACAGGGGCTCATCTCAGAGTTCCGCAACAGAGCTGGGCAGAGAACCCAGGAGTCCTGCCTCCCAGAGCCGTTTCCTGCCCACTGGCCACATCAGTTAGTTTCGCTTTTGATTCCCTAATGCCTGGCGCTCAGGCTGTTGTTTGGATCCAGCCAAGGAGACCTTGAATGGAAAACTTGATGCAAATACAAAGCATTTTGCTGAGCAGCTTTTGTAAAACTTTGCAGTGTTGACCCTACACTGCTCTTTTTCGGGAAGCCGTCCTTTCCAGCCTGGTCCCCATCCTGAAACCGGATCTGGACAAACCCTTAGCACCCCAATGGATTCGGTCCACATGGGACTGAATAGGAAGGCTGCCAGGTTTCAGAACAAAACCCAGAGGCAGGGAAGAGATCTCCATTCCTATTTAAAGATCAGTTAGCCGCCTGCACCCAGCAGAGCCTGAAAATGAAATTGACCATGAGCAAAACTGAAAGGGACCTGATTGATTTTCTTTTTAAAAATAGACTAAAGCAGAGAGACGCAGGAAGCAACCAACCAGCCTCTGTGGCAGAGCTTTGTAAAATATTTCTGGGCTTCTCGTGAGCAGCCACCGTTCCCGCTGCTGCATGAGTAACTTGACCCGGGAGGCTGTCATCTCATTGTTTCCTTCTGCTCACCCCTCTGTCTGCCCACATCTGCTGTCTCTTGTCGAGATTGTCAAGCTCTTTGTTCTGTCTCTGACAAGGACCCCACTGTGCCGGGTGCTGTACAATGACTGGGGGCTTCTGGGCACTACCACAGTGCTCCTAAGAATAACACCCAGCACAATGAGGTGGTGGTCCATGAGAGGGGTATCTAGGTTGTACCGTAATACACCTAATAAGGTGGCCTATTCTGTTAACCACAAATAGCCTGTGCCAACCATGCTGAATGGGGGGAGGGATTTGCAGATGCAAGGGGACAGCGGCTGGGACAAATTCTGCAAGCACCCTGTCAAGCGTCGGCGAGATGAGGGGCCTTCTCTGGATCTGTTGCGCAGGGAAACGCAAGCTGGGAAATGAGATGCATCATCCCTGCAGGGCAGTCTGAGCTGGAGGAATTGACCAGCCACAGGGCCAGACTGGCTTCTCTGTCAGTGTGAGTAACGTGACGGAGGGTGTCGTTCTGTGAGAGCCAGGTGACTCTAGCTGCCCCATGAGCGGTTGGGTCCAGCAAATGGCGGGGACTAACACCCTCCACTGCAGGAAGGAAGGGCTGGGGGAAATTCTCTAGCCTGTGTTTTTGTATTCTGGAAGTGCTGCATGGTCCCTGGGCTAGATTGGCGTGGGGGAGGGGGTTGTGCCAGGTGCTGCACAGTCACTCCCTGCCCCATAGAGCAAAGGACGGATTTAGCACAAGGGAAACTGAGTCACATAGCACTCGGGTGAAGTCATGTGGGGAGCCGGTTTCAGAGTTGGGAGCTGGACGCAGATCTCACCCGCCACTCCCCCATCTGTGCTGAGCAGGGGTGTGGGTGTCAGACTGGATAATTGCAATCATCTGGCCTTGAAATCTACACAACCTCGCTTGGTCAAGATCTGGTTCTTTTTTTATCTTTTAAACTGCCCTCCCCCGATCTGCCTTCCGGTTCCCCGCTGCGCCAGGCTGCCCCTGTGATGGGCACAGCGTGAGCCCTGACTAGAACGGCGGGCGTCTCTGTGTGTGATTGTCCTGGCTGGCGCACAGCCGCCCCCTCTGCTTGGGGGTCCCCCAGCTGGTGGCTTCCCTGCGTTGACAGTGGGGGCGGCAATGTGGATGCTTCCTCTCGGAGAGGCGGGCTGTGCTGCGGGCTTGCCGGCGCGAGTAGCGGCCAAGTGTATAGTTAATGCAGTGGGGCGGGAGAGAATCATGGTGTCTTTGTTTGTACATGAATAATTGAGAGGCTGAGTTAACGCAGCTGATCCAGGACTGTCCTCTCTGGCCTGCATGCGGCTCAGCTCTCCGGCGGCTGGAGGGGAGCTGCCGGTTAAATTCCCTGTCGACTTAAGAATCCTTGAATCCCACCCCAGGGTGCCAGCCAGAGGTGTATCTGCCTCGCCTGCCCTCTCTTTCTGACAGCATGGCCCGTGGGGGGCTGTGAAGCCCTAGTCATGGGGAGGGGGCTGGGGGTTGTTAAATCAGATTTGTCTTCCCACCCTCCACCTTTCTGAATTTGCTGCCTGGCACATCTTTTCCAGCTCTTGCGATCAGGGAGAGATCCATGGGGGCAGAGCATGTGACTGGGGTTTGATGCTGGGATGCTGCAGTTTGATTTCCCAGATCTGCCTTCCTGTTCCCTGTGCCTCAGTGTCCCCTCTAGTTGGAGATGGGCACATCCCAACGTCTCGGGTGAGGGGGCTGGGAGAAGAAAATCCATTAATGACTACGGGGCGCTTGAGGAGATTCCATGGGATTGGTGTACCTAACTCCCTTGGGCTGTGTGGGAAATCCCCAGCCCCAATCCCTTGATGGCTGCATCTCAGGTGCTGCGTGCCTGTGTGGAGTGAGTTCACCATGCCCATCCTATCTGAGGGGCGTGGCTTTGCTCTGGGGAAGGGGCATGGCAGGGTGGAGATTGGTGCATTTTCAACCCCAATGGGGACACCAGGGAAGCGTCTAGGTCGGCCTGGGAGCAAGTCTCCTGGCATGCGTCAGGGGTGCATACGGCTCAGTGGGGCAGCAGACTCAGAGATACCAGAAAGCAGGTCTGTCTCTCCTGGGACCTGTTGGGGGTGGGGATTTGCTCTAACCCCCTATGGGCCAAGCACTAGCGAATTGCATATTCCAGTGAGGGACAGGCTAGGACTCCTGGGTTCTATTATTGGCACGCCACATGGGTTCCCCTTGGGACCCCAGCCCGTAAAAGGGAGGGGCGACACTTCTTTCCCCACCCTGGCAAAGCCCTCTGGGAACCGTGGCTGGCATGAGAGCAGGGGATTCTTGGAGAGGGCAAAGCAAGAGGCTGGTGGGAGGGATGGGCACGGGGCTGGTCCAGACTCAGGCTAGCGAGATGCTGGTTTCTGCTTTTGAAGATCCCCCTCCCCTAGGGCTGAGGGGGCTGCCTGGCTCAGACCCGCTCGGTCGACCCACTAGAGCCTGGTGAGCGTGGCAAGGGTGGGGTTAATGCCCTGCAGATGTGGGGCCTGGGCTGGCCACCGGTGTGCCCCATGGTGGGTGGCTGGCCAGACAGATCCTACACACAGCGGCTCAGGCAGCAGCAACAGAGAGAGCTCCCGGCAAGGTGCCAAGGGGACTCTTTGGTCAGGCCAAATCCGGCTGCCTTTGCTTTGCACTGGGGCCCTCAGCGCGTGGCACATTGTAATCTCCGATCTTGTCTCTGCTCCGGCACTGTCCTCTGAGCCTGGCTGATCTGTGCCCCAGACTATGATAATACTCCTGTCCTGTGACGCCTGGCGTGCCCTGGCTCCTCTGCGCCAGCCCCTCTCGGCCCAGGCCTTGGCATCGCCTGGCATGTTCCCGCTGGCCCCGGCTTGGCGCTGCCCAGCACAGTGGCTAGCGGTGGCGCCTGAGAGCTGCTGTTTGTTCCTTTTCTGCCGACTCAGCCTTTCCGCTGACTCCGCCACCCCCCCGTGCCTGCCAGGGAAGGGCACAGCGGGCCGTCAGCAGGGATGCCGTGGGCAGGAAGCGTGGTGCAGCCGGGGCCTGACTCCGCTCTCAGCCATGCTGGTGTCAAGTGGCACTTCGCCATTGGTTCCCGTGGGGCTGCATCCCACGCAACAGAGGGCAGATTCAGGTGCTTTGTTTTTCGGTAGGTCCTACACAAATGTGACAACCCCTCCTTTTTTTTTTAAACTGAATTCTGGGCATGCAGCCCTCTCTGGATTGCCCCCCCCCCCAGTAGGGGTTGTGATATCCCTCTCTCCCTTGAAGCTGGCACATGGGATTGGGAGGGCTGGGGGGTGGGAGCGCCAGGGCAGCAGCAGAGTCAGGTTGGAACCCAGGTGTCCTGTGTCTCAACCCCTTGGATGTGTGAATCCAGTCTGCACTGTTCGGGATGTGTGTGTGTGCACGTGTGTGTGTGTGCACGTGCGTGTGTGTGCACGTGCATGAATGTCAGCCAAAGATCATACTAAAGGCAGCCCCGTCTTGGCAGGGACGGGTTGGGGCCAAGCTAGACTGGGGTGGCTGTTGCAGTTTGGTGTGACATGGAGGCATTAATGTGGGGGCTTTTTCCCAGAGGAGGGTAACGTTTCTGCCAATCTCTCTGCTGGCCCCCAGCTCCGAGTCATCAGTGATTAGGCTGGGCATCCAGGCGGCCTCCCCATCCCTCTGTGCCACCTAGACAAGGATCAGACCTGGCACATTGCATTTCACACCAGGGGCGTAACTGGCTCTGTGAGCCACTGGGGAATCAGGCCCAGGCACTCTCCTGTGTCAGGATTGGGTCCTTACAGCCTCTGCCACTGTCTGCTCTGGACACTTGCTCTCCTGGGTGTACTCACTGGGGAAACTGAAGCACAGCTGGGGCAGCAGGGTGCCTGGAGCACCTGGGATCTGGGGTACGGGGAGTTGACTTGGGATCTCCTCTCAGTCCCGAGGCACGAGGCCCGGCCAAGACCCTGGTGCTGGTTGGCCAAAGGGCTGCGCAGGTGTAAGATCCACCTGAATTTGCATCTCTCTTGTTTCTTTGCACCTGTTTGGTTCTCTCCGGAGTTTTTGGCCTGTCCGTCATTCCTGCAGTTCTGGGTGCCCGGCTGGGAACCCCAAAGGTGGGACTGGGAGCTCAGTACATCCTGTTTTCCTAACGTGGGGCTCCCTGGTCGGCCCTGGGAATCCACCACCCCCAGCTCGCTCCCCCCTGTGCCCCGCAAACCACAGGCAGCTGCAGTTTGTCTCACTCCTTGGCTCAGCACCGCAGCCACTTCTGCCATCGTGGGTCCTTCCTCCCTGGTGGAGGACAACATAATGGGGCGGGGGGGCTGGTCCCATGGCGTCCACCCAACACCTCCCCCCAGGGCGCCCCAGCCTTTCGCTTAGCAAGGCAGGGGAGGGACTGCGACCTAATGAGGGTAATCTCGGGGGGCGCCTGCCCTTGTTGTGGAAGATCCTTGTGGAAATCTGAGGACTCCTGGGTTTCGAGAGCCAAGTGCTGTGCTAACTTCTTGAGTCTGGCCTCTCGGGCCCAGGTTGGGAACTGCTGAGTCACAGCCGGGCTTAGCTCCCCCCTCACCCCCCCTTGCAGCTGACTGGCTCGTGCAAAGCATCTGGCTGGGGAGGGATGGACAAGATCCCTCCTTCCCTGCTGTCCCAGCTCCTGCCCCACAGCCCCGGTAACTCCCCATCCCTTCCCTCCCCCTGCTCCCACTTTGCCTTTGAACTAACACAGTTTGCTCCGTCCTGTCCCCCATAAACCTGCCCCGGGTCCCCAGCTCTCAGGCCCCAGGACTCTTGGCCAGGGGCGCCGGACCAGCTGTTGGCGAGACTGGCCTGGGTGATCCCATCTCTCCTTGCTGCAGCTCAGCGCCCCTCCCCTCCATTCCGCCAGCCTGCAGCCCCCGGCTCTCCCAGCCCTGGGCATCCCTCAGTCCTGCCCCCCCCCCGCCCCCCCCCCAGGCGTGCCAGTTTGCACCATCACGAGGCACCGTGGGTCTGGCACCGAGGCCTGAGGCCCAGCACAGGCATGATCGGGGCCGTTTACTCTGCTGGGGGGTGTCGCGGCTGATCCCCGTCCAACTCGCTTAGACAGCAGCTTCCCGCCAGCCGGGCAGCCCGTAGGGACTGGGAGCAGCCGGTCTGACCCCCCTGTACGGGCTAGGGTGTGGGGAGGTCTCTGCCCTCCGGGGTCCCATCAGCACCACCTGACTGGTGGCAACTCTGCCCACTGATCCTGCTGCCCTGGGTGTGCTGGGGGGGGCACCCATGGATACCACGGGCAGGAGGATGGGTTGCCCAAAGCTGTGACCCCCCCCTGCTGCTGCCCCCTCCCATGACTCCCAGTGCACAGGCCCCAGAGGTGCGGGGGGGCCCACACTGTCTGCCCATGGGGTGACCTTGACCTCTAATGACAGGGGATGTGATCCCAGGGGGAGCAGCCAGAACTCCGACATGGGGGGGAGATGGGGGGAAGGATGGGCTCAAACTGTGCCCCCCCCACCTCAGGCTGGAGGGCCCAGCTGGGCACTGACTGGAGTGGGGTCTCTCCAGCCGGCCCCCCAACCCACAGGGCAGCCCAGTGAGCTGGCTGGGGCATGGGGTGGGGTCTGTGGACAGCTGGAGCTGCACCCCCCTATGTATGGACCCAGTGCCCTTCAGAGAACTTCCTGCCTCCCCCCTAAACTGGGGTTGTCTCCTTTGCCGTAATGGGGCCTGGGGGCCCTGCTTATGCTGTGTCCCCCCCCGGAAGGGTGGGGGTTCTTCTACAGCGCAATCCCTGCTCTGGGATCAAACTTGCTCTGCCCCCTTCCATTGTTCTCGACTGGCCTGGAGCCCCCCTGGCATGTCCCCCCCCCGCCCGTCTGGTCTTGAGGGATTATGGGATTAGCTTTCCATCTCCAGATGTATCTGTTTTTCAAGGGTTTTCCCTGAGTAAATCCCCCCAAGGCCCCTCCTGCGGCTTTACCCCTCATATCCCTCCCCCCCAATTCCCACCCCTCCCATCTGTGGCTTTAACCTTCCTTCCCCCCTGGGTACCTCCCAAGTCTCCCGCTGCGGCTTTAACCCCCTGTTCCCCCAGTGCAGTGCGGGTCGGTGGCAGAGCATGATACCCCCTCCCCTGCCGTTAGGGCGCAGAAGGGAGCCTCGTCCTCTGCTGGGGCCAGGCACCGAAGAAACTGAGGCACGGAGAGGAAAAGTGGCAAGCTGGGAATAGGAGCCAGAAGTCTCCTCCCCTCCCAGAGCCACAGCAGAACCCAGGAGTCCTGGCTCCACCCCCTCCCCAAACCCCTCTCTGCCTGGCCTGGGTTCAAAGTGCTCTCTACCCACCCCCAGCGCGAGGAACTTTCTGCTGCTGGCCGTTCATCCAGGCAGTGAGGGGTTAAGATAGCCAGGCTTGGGATTTTCCATTCAACCTGAGCCTTCTTGGGGGGGGGGGGGGTGGATCAAGTGCTGGGGGGCAACTTGGCAGGAGTGGGGGGCAGGGGATGAGGCCCAGTGTGCCCAGTATCAATGTGAGGGGCGTGGGCCTTAGCTCTGAGTGGTGACAAAGTGCCAGCTTGGCGCTGGGTGGGTCCCATCACCAACCCGGGAGCACGGGGGCAGGCAGGCAGGGCCGGTTCTTCCACTCCAGCTGGCCACCACCTGGGGTGTGGCATGGCCTGGATAGCCAGGTTGTTCTACTCTTCCTGCCTGTCTGTAGCTTGGGGGTCAGCCCCCCTCCCACAGCTCCATTCCTCTTCCTGCTCCTGGCCCGCGGCTGCCCCACCCTAGAAATGGCTGCATTCCAGGAGCAGGTGCATTCTGAGCGGCGGGGAGCTGCAGGTCCCCAGCGCTGCAGCATCAGGGATCAACCTCCTTTCTGAGCACCTGGGGCAGGAGGCTGGGAGGCTGGCCAAAGCCGGGGAGCTGGGGTTGGGGACCCTCCCCTGTACAGAGCTCTGTTCACCGAGGGTGGTTGTAGGTCAAACACCCGCTCCCTCCTGTGTGATTCCCCCCGGCAGTGAGCCCTTTCCCGAGTTCCGCCTCTGTTACTATTAATGAAGGGTCCTCGCTCTGTGCCTCAGTCTCCCCATCTGTGAAATGGGGGCAGGGCCAGGCGCCCTGGCCCGTGGGGCTTCTGGGGTGTGCTGTTTGCAGTACAGCTCTTTGCCCTCCTTGGGAAGGACATAGCGCCCACTGCTGGTGCTCAGATGCCCAGTGGACGAGAAGGCAGAAGCTGCCTGGTGGCATCACTCATTACATTTAGTGATTGGTGAGGACGCCCGGGCCCGCGCAGTGAGACTTGGCTGTCATTTGCTCCCTGAGACTCCGTTTTCCCTTTGTTGGCTGCCTCGCTAACGTAAACAATGACTCTGTGCTTCTTGTAGGTCCTACAATAACAGGCTGCTTCCACAAGCTGGTGGGGCGCTGCTATAATTGCAGCTGCCACCCTGGCGTGGTTTCAATTCGTGTCTTGGCAGCAGCCTCTTAATGAAAAGGGCCTTGAGAAATGATCGTGTTAGCCGAGCCCCGTGCTGGGCAATCTCTCAGCCCTGTGCCAGGCGGATTCCCTGGGGTGGAGTGCAACCCTATTGCGGTCCCACTCCATGCCCCCCGTAGAACTGGAGAGGGTGTGGGTCTCCCGTCCCATTCATGCTTCTGCCGGTTAGTGCCTTTGTTTATATTAAGCTGCCACCTGGATGCTACTGAAATCGGCCCCCCTCGTGAGGCCTGGCACGAGGCCCCCCTCCCACCTGTGGCCAGGCCCTGCACGGACCCCACGTGAGAGACATTTCCTGGCCTCATGGACGAAGGAAGACTCGTTAGCAATTCCCAGGTGCCTGCGTCGCTTGGCCACGGTCGTGGGGAATTGAACCCAGATCCCTTGGTGGCAACCCCTGTCCACGTCATGCCCTGAATAGCTGGGGTTTGTTTCCATGGCGCAGCAAGGTGGCGGGGGCGTGGTGTCCCAGGGGCAGGTCTGGATGGCACTAACAGATCGATCTCTCCGCTCCCAACGGGTGGTTTCTTTGCACCAGTGGCCAGTGGCAGTAATAATAAACAGGGTGATGCTCTCTAGCTCCTCTCATCCGTCGAGCTCAAAGCGCTTTTCAAAGGATCACTCCCCCCATTTGTACAGGTGGGGAAACTGAGGCACAGAGGAGCGACTTGCCCACAGTGGTCCAGCCAAAAGCAGAGTCCTGCAACCGTGATCTCATCACCAGGCCATGCTATGACTTGTGAATGCCATTTGCACCAGTGCAAATTGCCCCCATTCCGTGGAAGGGTGCTCCGCACGTGTTTTGCACTGACTCCCACCACCACGGGACTCTACACCCCTTGAGCACCAAGAAAGGGGTGCTGGGCCTTTAAATCACATCCTTCCCCACATGATTTAAACCCACGAATCCCACGTGCCCCTTCGCCCCACGTCCCAGTGGCGCGGTGGCTTCCCGCCCTGGGGACTCTGGTCTGAAAGGCAACCTGCAGCTGGAGGGGGATGGCTTGTGTACAGAGACAGGTCACGGGCACCCTGGGCAGTGGAGAGCCGATCTTAGCAGAGAGGATGCAGCTGGGTCGGCTAAGTGGGGCTTGCTCGCTAGAAATACACTGGGGGGAGACAGACGGGAGGGGGGAGCTGCAGTATTGTCGCCCACGGCTGGGCTGAGTGAGCTCCCAGCACGGTACCTCAAAGCGTTAAATCCCAAGGCACTAGCTGGCCGAGAGGCGCCCTGTGGGAGCTGCTGGACACAGGCGGACCCTGCGGCTCCCTACGGCCCACATTGCTTCTTGTGCCCTGGCCCAGCCCTCGTGGGGCTCTGTTGATCCACATTCGCACGGATCTAGCTCCCGCCCTGCGGGCCCCGGCACAGCCTCCCTCCCCCTGCTCCACTTCGGTTCAGTGGCGGGCGGTGTGGTGGGACACGACCCAATTGAATGTGGCCGCGGCTGAAAGCGCTGTTTCTAGAGTCGTGGCACGGGTCTCTCGCGGAGCCGACAAGCCGTGCCATGGTGGGTTCCTCGGAGCAGCCCACGCGGAGCTGGCCTCCTGTAGAACCCACCACGTCAGGCCAGGACACGGCAGAGTTCGGGTTAGGAACCGCCAGGCCCAGAGGTGCCAAGAACCACCACGCCTTGAGCCCTGGCACAAATTAAGCACCGGTCGGGCGTCATTTGCCTCTTCCTGCCCCAGTTGACGCTGCAGCTCTTTGGAGCTGGGGTGGGGAGGGGAGGTGGTTCCGACTCTGAGCCTAGATCTGTTATTGGGGCGGGCGTGAAGTTAGCTCCTCTTGGCCTCAGCTGGGAGCCGGCTGGGTCTGCTGGGCATCGGATCAGGGCCTCTGATCTCAGACAGGTTCCTTGCAGTGCCCAGCACGACAGAAGTCCCAATTTCAGCAGTGGGGGAAGGGCAGTTTGTGCAGCACCTAGCGCGCCAGGGGCCCTGATCTCAGTGTGGGGTTGGGCTCTGTGCAGCACCTGGTACGACAGGGTCCCCAATCTCAGCAAGGGGCAATGTGTCTGTGCAGCACCCAGCGCAATGGGAGCCCTAATCTCAGCTGGAGGGGGCAGGGCTCTGTGCAGCGCCTTGCACACTGGTGAGCTGACCGCAGGCGGGGAGGTCTGTGCCCAGCTCAGCGTGAAGGGATCTCGGCTGGGGGCTCTGTGTGCCACGGTGATAGGCTCAGTAGCTCATATCCAGATAAATCCCCTGGCAGCTTTGTGAGCTGCCTTCCCCACTCCCTCCCCCCTGCCAGGGCAGCACCCCCACTCCACCCCCCACTGGTGGGGCTCTGGGGCTGAGCCCCATGGTGCTGGCGTCCGGGGAGGTGAATGGCGGCTTTGTGCTGCCCGAGGCTCAGCTGTCCGGAGATGCAGGGGGGGAACTGGGCACAGCTGGGCGGGGTGTGCAGGGGATTGGTGATGCACAGCTGGGGGCCAACAATCCCCTGGCAGTGAGAGCAAATCTGTTGGGAAGGGGGGAATTACAGACGTCTCCTGGAAACGGGCCCGTGGGTCTCCCTGGGTACAACATCCCGGCCCCGGGTCCTCTCTCTGCCCGGCATGGCCAGACTAACTGGCACCCAGGTCAGTGGTTGCACCAGGGAGCCCACGGCTCACCGCGCGCTGGCTGCGGCCAGAACAAGGGCCCTGGGGTGAATGAACGAGTGGTTGGAGCTCAAGGAATGCAGAGACCCAGGTTCACCGGAGTGACTTCAGGCAAGTGATTCAGCCACTCTGTGCCTCAGTTTACCCATCTGTGCGATGTGATAATCCACACCCCTGTGGGGGCAGGGCAGGCATTGTGAGAATAAATAGAGGAAGGATTCTGAGGAGCCCAGAGACCCCAAGACGGGGCCTCTATAATGATCTTCAATCCCTCCTTGGTCTCTTACTTAGTTTTACTGGGGTTTAATTATTTTGGTTGGGGGTGATTTATTTGTTTAGTGAGGCTGGGAACCAGGACACCTGGGTTCCCTTCCAGCTCTGGGAAGGAGTGGGGTCTAGTGATCAGAGCAGGGGGCTGAGGGTCCAGTCCCAGCTTTGTCTCTGGTTCCAAGTACTTCAGATGACTTTCTCTGTGCCTCACTTTCCTCCCCAGTGAGCGTGAGGATCATAGTCCCAGCCCTTCGGGGTGCTTGTGGGGCTCAGCCAAGGTCTGTGGGTGTTAGTGGAATCTGCCCAGGAAAGAGATTTGGGAGCCACTTCCCGGCATGTCGGGGGGTGAAAGTGAAAGTGGCCGTTGCTGGCTCTGGCTGTGCGGGTGCCACCAGTGCAGGCAGCGAGAGACGGGCCCCAGGTTGGAAAATGTCGGCTTGGCAGGGGGCCCAGTTTGCTCAGCTCCAGGCTGGCTAACCAGAGACCGTGGTTCCCTAGGCAGCCCAGCTGAGCTCGGGGCCCCCCTGTGCCCCGGTGAGAGACCCCCTCCTCCTGCCCAGGCGAACTCGGAGTGAATAGACCGAAGGTGGGAGGGGAAATCAAGGCACAAAGCAGCGAGGGCACCCAGGCAGGGATAGAACCCAGGAGTCCTGGCTCCCAGCCCCCCTTCTCTAACCCACTAGACCCCACTCCTATCTCGGGGATGGAACCCAGGAGTCCTGTGCCCTCACCCCGGCGCCTCAGTCTCATCCTCACGGCACATCCAGCCCTCGTGGCCTGTAAGCAGCTGCAGCCGGGGAGGGGGGGCAGGTGCTCGCCCGGGTATTGCTGGGCAGGGAGCCCATCCAGCTCGGTCTCCCGGCTGTAGCTGTTGCAAGTCCCATGCAGGAGGGGCCAGCTGTCCCCAGAGGAGATTGGTGAGGAGGGGGGGTCAGACCCAGATCCCGGCCCTGATGACCCCCCCCAAAGAGCTGCAGCTGCCGAGGGGATGTTGGCCAGCGGGGTCCACATCTTCCAGGCCGACAGCGGAGTCTCTCGGACAGGGTGGAGGAAGCAAGGGGGCGTTGGGTACAGGTTGGCTGGCTCCTGGTTTGCTCTCAGGGGCTCCGGGGAAATCATGCTTCCCTGGGTGAGAGGCTGCAGGGGCGGCTCAGGGCGCTGGCAGCGGCAATCGGGGACGGCTGTGTCCTTCGACATGGAGTTTCTGGTCTGAATCCAGCTGGTGACTCAGAAGCGAAAAGCCCAGTGATGTGGACAGGAGCACAGCTGGGGGGCTGGCCCCATTGACTCAGCACCGCTGGCCCCATTGAGTCCCTTTCAGCCATGGTTGATTGATACCAGCCCAGTGCGGCCATGGCCAATGCAGCCCCATTGACTGCAGCGGAGTAATGCCGGTTTATGCCCCCCTGGGATCTAGTCCCCGGACTGTGGGAGGGTCAGACTCCAGCACTGGGCCTGGCCGGGTCGGTTCCTCAGCCCCAAGAGGAATCCCGCTGCAACGGGGCCCCGTGTGAATCGCTCCCCCACACACATCGCACTGCCCGGCCTCGCTGGGTGCCGGCAGGGTCTGCCTGGGTCTCTGCTGATCATTCACATTGAATTTCTCCAATGCCAGGACGACAGAGAGCCTCTGCCCTTCACCGGCCAGCACCGCCGAACTTAGAGACCCAACGCAACTCATCCAACCACAGTCCCGGCATCTCCCAGTGTCCCATACAAGGGGCAACTCGCCAGCCAGACTCCTGCCCTCCCCCTCCCCTGGGCTGAGTGCCCCCCGCCCCTGCCAGCGTCCCCCGCTGCACAGCTGCTGCAGATCCAGGGCAGCTCATGGAGCATTCATGTCATGGTGGTGCCTGGAGACTGTGGCTGGAGTCAGACCTTGTGCTAGGTGCTGTACGGCCCGGACGGCCTCGGCTCTTGCATTTGGCTCCCAGTCAGGCTGCAGAGCAAACAGAGCCGGCGGGTTTGGAGGAGCTGGTTCTGGTGGGAGCTGATGCTGGGGATTCAGGCTGGATTAGCTGCACTGTTTCTTTAAGTAACATCAAAGGAGCGGTCCTGGCTGCTAGAGGAGACATTCGTGGGGTGGGCTCTAAGAGCTGAAACAGCCCCGCTGGTGGTTGCAGGGCACCAGCAGGGTCTCTGCACTTACGTGCAGGTTTGCAATTACATGTTGTTGTGGCTGGTGCCAGCAGGGGGTGCCGGTACACGGCTTGACAAGCTCTGTGTGTGCGAGCAAGTGTTCAGCCTTGGCAGACCTGCTGCTGTGGAGCTGGTGGTGCAGGCGTGCCCGCGCTTTGCAGGGGAGCTGCTGCAAGTGGTGGAGGAGTTTGCTTCCAGCTTAGATCTCTCCAGTGAGAGTCAGTCCTGGGGGCAGAGTTGCTCCCTGGGCACTGGGCGTCAATGCGAGGCTGAGCTTCCACATTGCTCTGCATGCTGTTGTGTCCACCCCTGCCCCAGGACTGGGACAGCATCAATAAATTAGTTACGCTGAGAGACTCCCCATGTGCCACATCATTCTTTCCTCCCCCAAGACTCAAGAAGAAACCTCCCCATGGGGTCCAGCCCCCTACTGCTGCTCAGCGGAGGTGGCAACTCCAGTTACCACTGTGTAGTGTGTTAGCACTGCCCAGATATATGCCGGTTACCACCTCTGCTGGCAGGAAGCAGGGTCAGTATCATTCTCACCGTTGTGTTGATGGGGAAACTGAGGCACAAGGGCAGAGCCAGGACCGGAACCCAGGTGGCCACTCCTATTGGGTTCCCTGCTTCTCTGGCTCAGGAGCAATTGGCTTCTTTTGAATCTCAGCCAGACGGTGCACTCGGTCTCACGCTGGCTACTGCTGTAGGATCCCTTGGCTGTTAGCAGCCGCGTCCCAGGCTCTCGGCCTCGGGTCTCCCTCAGTAAAGCCCCAGACCAGGGGCCGATTGGGGAGGCAGTTTGAGTGGAAGGTGCATTTGGCAGCTGCCGGCTGGAGAAGAAATCCTGAGTCCCCAGCCAGCCATTTTGCTCCTTGAAGGACGAGGTGTCTGTGATGAAGGGAACCAGATGAACAGGGGCCAGGTTTCCTGCCAGTCGCTCTGGGCACGGGGCTGGAGATCCGGGCAGCCAAGGGCAGGGACAGTTCCTCCTAATGGCTAGCTCGAGTTCTCAGTTCTTCGAAAGGATTGCGTCTCTCCAGTCCCTCCATCCCAAAGCTGATGCCAGCAGGGCTGACGGGTGAAGGGGAGGGAGGTTGCAGAGAAACCTAAGCAGCGTACAGCAGCCAAGCAGGACGTGGGGGGTGGGAGATGTGGGTCCCCCACAGGGTGCGTTGGGGCCAGCACTGGCTGCTGGGGAGAGCATCACTCCTCCCCCCCCCCCGGGGCCTGGGTCCTGGAGGAAGGCCCCCCCTGCATTAGGCCGGCTCTAGTGAAAAAACCTCTCTCGTTTCCTGCCACCGGAGATCTCCCGACCAGGCGCTGACCCTGTGATCTGGCCACACGCCAGCCCTGGGTGGAGCTGCCCAGTCAGCGCCCCAGGATGCAGGGCCCACGAGTGCCATTCCCAGGGCTCTCGAATCCTTTCCCCTAGCACGGTGATGGAGCCGCCTCCTGCACCCGCTCTCCCCCGTCCTGCTGGGGCCAGCACGGAGGCTGGTCCTGGTACGGGCTGCTGGCCCCAGGCCTGCTGTGCTTTCCAGGAGCTGCTGGGATTTGGGAGAGACTCACTCCCCCCTGGTCTGCACTGAGATCTGCCCCTCGGGAGAGACACCGTGCAGGCCCCAGGTGCAGAAGGGCAGGGCTCCCATTTGCAGCAGTGCGCTCTGGCCCCAGGGCAGTGCACGGGCCGTGGCCCCATGGGACCGAAGGCCCCCCGCCCCCTATTGCTGGTGCTGATTCCCTGCAGTGGCAGGCCCTGCTGCAGCCGTTTGAGCCGTGGGCTGGGCCAAGCAGCTCTGGCCTGGGTCCGACAAGGGATGGGAGGCAGAGGCGGGTCAGACGTGCTGTCCCCTCAAGTCGCTGTTGGCCCCATTTTCGACACGAGGGGCTGTGCTCGCCTTCCAGTCTGTGCTGGCCCCAATGCCCCAGCCTGGCCCTAGGAGGCGCTGTGGGGTGGGCAGCTCGACAGGGGGCTGCCCCGTTGCGGCTCTAGGGTCTGCAGTGAATGGGGGCTCATATCACCCAGAGAGCCGGGAATGGAACCCAGGAGTCCTGCGTTCCAGTTCAGTGCCCGGTGCTGAGTCCGTCCCGGGTCGTCCTGGGGTGGGGGACAGGGGCTGGTGTGGCCAGCTGGAGTGGGCACCGCTCTCCTGGGTGCACGGGTCCCTGAGATACCCAGTCTGACCTCCACCCCACCCCTGCACCTGTTCAACGCACCCCACGGCTTGGGTCACGTGTGGGGCGCAGGAACCCCAACAGCTGCTCAGAGAGGGGGAGAAAAAGGGAAGGAGCTGCCCGCTCCAGCCCTGCTTCCCCAGACCCGGGGTCCCATTCCGGCTCTGTGTTATTGGGCAGGAGAGAGCTGGCAGCCGGGGGCTACTCAGTCTGGTGAGTCTTTGGTACAGAACTGATCGGGGTGAAAGGAAAGTGCACCCCACAGCCAGCTCTGGGGCAGGGCACGGGGGCAGTTTTTACAGGGATCCCTCACCTGGCGCTGAGCTGCAGGGCAGGGCTGGAGGCTGTTCATCTGGGATCCCTCTCCTGCTGCTGAAATGCAGCATTTCTGGGGTGAGGGGTGGGGACTCCAGCTGGGATCCCTTTATCTCAGCCCTGGGGTGTTTCTACAGGGAACTTGGCCGGTGGGAAGGGGCCCTGTGCGCAGGGTGGGGTTCAGCATGTGGTCGGGGTGGGCCAGGGCCAGGAGGTGCAGGTTGGGGCCACTCAGGGCATGGACTAGGTCGTGTCTGGTGGGGGCGGATCCAGGCCCAGCCTGCAGCACTCGGGCGGCTGGAGGCAGCGCTGCGCGGGAAGGGGAAGTGGTTTTGTGACACGCGGGGGGCGGGGGGGCAGGAGGCTCCGAGCAGCAGGAGGACGGGTGTGGCCCAGCACACAGACCCACAGACGGTCGGGGGGCCCGGCCTGGATCCCCCTGGGACTAGGATGTCGCTGTCTGAGTCAGACTCCTGTTCTGAGCACGATGTGGAGGTACCCGGCCGGGTGTGAGCACCTGGGGATGGGGAATGGAATTGCCCTGTCCCTCTGCCTTGGCACGATGCAGTGGGGCGGGTGGAAGGGGCATTGGGGTGGCTCCCTGGGGGCTGGCGCCACCTGTAGAGGCAGAGGCAGAGGAAGAGGGGAACCAGCCAGCCCCGCACCCCGAAAAGAAAACATGGCTGTGTGAGGCAGGGCACTGCATGGGCGAGGAACGGGAGCTGGCAGGGGGATGGGAACCAAGGTGGTGCCCGGGTTGCAGCAGGCAAAGAACAAGGTGTGTTTCCTTCTGCACCAGCCACCTGCAAAGTGACAAGTGGGGAGGGGCAGAGAGGACGGGACGGGGTCCTGCCTCCATCTAGGGCCCCCCAAGCATTTTGTAGCTGGCCCCCTCCCTCTCTCCCAAGGAGCCTGCCCCCTGGCAGTGCCATATCCTGGGGGGGGATTTCCAGAGGCTGTTCTAGCAGCCACCTGACGCCTCCCCTGCGTCCAGCCGTCCCCCAATGGGCTGTTATTGTCTGTGCGGTTATACGGCTACACGGCCCGATGGGGATCATGCTCGCCACTCACCCTCCGTCGTTGCGCCAGGTGCTGCCCCGAGCACGGCTGAAATCAGGGCTCCCCTTTGGCTGGGCGTTGCCTGGACCCCGGCTGGGGCCCCCCCATTGCGCCAGGTGCTGCACGTACCCCGATGGGCGCTAAGTGCCCTGTTGTACCAGGCACTGCCCGCGGGTACTGCCCGCACCCTGAGCCGAGGCCATGGATACAATTTACCCTGGATCTCGCTCCGTTGGGGTCTGGGAGGAGTGGCCGGGTTTCCCAAGCGCATCCCCACCGAGGGCACCAGCCGTCCTGTAGGTCTCAGCCCTTTCCCTCTCCCCCCAGGAGCTCAGTGCCCCGTGAGGGTCCGACCTGGGACAGGCGCCCGGCCCAGCCACTCGGGGTCAGGTTTCAGCACAGGGGTTAGGCTGTCGTCTCCCCAGTGATAGCTGGTGCCTCAGCAAGGCCAAAGCAACCTGCCCAGAGAACCGGGAGCTGGACCCAGGCGTCCTGAGTCCCAGTCCGGCCCCTGACCCACCAGCGGCCCCGTCTGCCACCATCTGCAGGAGCAAAGGCCCAGCCCCTCGGCCCCCCACATTGTGCTGGCTGCGTTCCCTGGGGGCATCGCTCCCTGCAGGGCTGGATGCCTGGTGCGGACAGTCCTCCAGCCAAATCCTGCCAGGCCCCCTTTCCCGGTCGGACGGGATGCTGGGATAGGGGGGCGGCTGTGAGCACAGAGGGAAACGAGGGGCCATTGGGCCAGCGAATGCAGGAGTCCGGAGGGGTGGGGAGGGGCTGTGGGGGGAAGTTGAGGCAGCTGTGAAGGTGGGGCAGAGCCAGGCGCTGCAGGGCGTCTCACCTGCTCTCTCCCCCGCAGGGCGAGCTGGGCTGGTCAGTGCTGGAGCAGCTGACTCTGGAGCCCAGCTCCGACCTGTCTGCCAGCAGCGTCCAGCAGCGCTTGGACGAGGAGAAGGATCGGATCCGGCGCGAGATCCGCAAGGAGCTGAAGATCAAGGAGGGGGCAGAGAACCTACGCCGGGCCACCACCGACCGCCGCAACCTGGCCAGTGTGCAAACGTTGCTGCGCAACTCCGACCACAGACTGCACCAGCTTCACTGCCAGTTACAGCATCTGGATGCCCACATCATGGTCAAGGAGCCTGAAGAGAGCGGAGGTCAGGGGGTGGGGGCGCGTGGGGAGTGGGGCTTTGGTGGGACACTATGGGGGGGGCGCTGGGGAGCAAGGAACAGGGGCCAAAGCCAGGGGCCCAGCCATGTGGCTCAGGGCTCCGCGTGCTCGGAGGGCTTGGATGCTGCTACCGCAGGGCTATCTGTCCTGGAGAGGATTGAGGCGCAAGAGGCGGGACGGATGGACAGGCCCCCGTTAGTGGCTGGGGTGCATCAGGGCGCTTGTTCTTCCTCCAGAGCCGCAAGTAGGAAAGGGAACTGCAAGGTAGCGAACACCGAGCAGGGTCCGGGAAGCGTCCATCAGACAGGCAGCATTAGCTGGCGGAACTCCCCACCACTAGATCTCAGCGAGGCCAAGAGCGAGGCAGGATTCAAACAGGCTGGGATGGGGGAATTGTCAGGCGGTCCCCAGCTGGAATGGACACCCCCAGGGTAGGTAGGGAGCCGCCTTACCCACAATTAGGGCATGGGTCTGAGTGTGGGCACTTGTACCAAGAGCCAGCCACCTCTGGGGCAGGGCAGCTTTTGTACAGCTCGCCAGCATCGGGGCAGGAGGGCCCAGCCCTAAGCGTGGATTCCCCCATTGCTCTCGGGATTTGCCTGCTTCTACAGTAGTGGGGGAACCCTCCACCATCAGAGACGGGACAGCAGGGATACCAATGAAACTGCTCTGCCCTGGGGATCCAGGCTGCATCGCTGAGCTGCAAAGAGGGTTGGGGGGCAGTGCAGACCCTGGGGGTCACAGACACAGCTTGCCCCCTCCCAGAGCACCTTCACTAGCTCCCTCCTCCCTCTTCAGCCGGGAATTGACCCTCCTTGGTGTCTGCCCTGAGCGCCAGGGCCCAACGGCTGGGATTTCATAACAGGAAGCCGCCACACGGCACCTGCCCCGGCAGCGAATCGCGCCGCGCGCCGGGGGGTCCGAGGCAGGAAATGACACAGCTGCTTCCTCTATTGACTGAGAAAAACAAATGATCCAGCGCTTGCCAGGGCCCCTCCCGGCCTAGCAATCCCTAGTGCCCGTCCACCCGAGAAAGTCCGTCTGCTAGATTCCGACTTAATCGGCATCCGAGAGTCTCGTGGGTGGGACGTTGGGACCGAGGGGGCAGCTTGTTTGGGAAGGCCGGGCCGGGGGAAAAGAAAGGTTTTGCATTATACATCAAGAATACATAAGCTTGCTCTGAGCACCAGTGAGGGGCGGAAACCAGACCAGTTGAGCATCTCGGGGTCAAGATACGAGGGGTGAAAGATAGGGGGGCTGTCGTGATCTCCTCTAAATCACAGGGAGGAAGTGAAGGAGGCACTTCTCGGACGAATAATAGAAATCTCCAGTACACACAACCTGGTGGCAATGGGGGACTTCACCTCCCCAGGCAGTAGTTGGAACAGTAATACGGCAAAACACAAAATTTCCAGTACGTTGTTGGAAAGAGCTGTGGACAGCTGTTTGTTCCAGTAAGCAGAGGAAGTAAGTGGGGGGACAGCCAATTTAGCCTGGCTTCTGACTAAGGGAGGAGTTGATTGTGGATCTGAAGGCGGAAGGCAGTTTGGGTGAAAGAGATAATTAGCGGACAGATTTCTTGATTCTAAGGAAAGGAAGGAACCACAGTGACAGAATAAGGACAATCAGGAGAAAACGTATGGGATAAATTCCTAAGGGGGACCCGTGTCAGTCCAGGTCAGCAAAACAAAGAAGGAGTCTGGTGACACTTTTAAAGGCTAACAGATTTATTTATTGCATGAGCTCTCGTAGGAGAAAATCCCACTTCGTCAGACGCTTTGAATAAGTGGGATTTTCTCCCACAAAAAGCTCATGCGATAAATAAATGGGTTCGTGTTTAAAAGTGCCCCAGGACTCCTGGTTTGTTTTGCTGTGGGTAAAGGAGTTGAGGAGAGCCGGCAGTTCTCAGAGAGACAGTATTAATGGCCCCATTGGAAGCCACCCTGACACAAAGGAAAGAGGGGAAGAGGTCAGTGTGGTTCTGTTAAGGGCTCTTTTGTTGCATGGCTTGACAAGCAAAAAGGAAATCTACAAAAACCAGAAATACGGACGGAGCTAAAGAAGCAAGCAAGTAGGGATGACACCAGAGGGGCTAAGGGACAGAGTCAGTTATAATTAGTAAGGGACAGAAAAGGCAATAAGAGATCCTTTAAATCCACTAGGAGCGAGAGGAAGATGCAGGAAAGCGTAGGCCGTCTACTTACCAGGGAAGGAGCGCTAACAACCAATAAGATCAAGGAGCGTGAGCAGGTTAATGCCTCTTCTGCTTCAGTCTTCACTGAAAGGTTGATGGTGACCAGAAACTCAGCACAATTAATAGTAAAAACAAGGGGGAAGGAATGCAAAATAGGGAAAGATCAGGTTAAAGAGTAGTGAGATGTATTCGAGTCGTCGGCGTCTCATGAAATCCGTCCTACTTAAGGAACTAGCTGAAGCAATCTCAAATCATTAGCAATTATCTTTGGGAACTCCTGGAGGACGGCTGATGTCCCAGAGGACTAGAGAAGGGTAAACATAGCAGCTGTCTTTTACAAGGGGAATAAAGAGGACATGAGGAATTAGAGACCAGTCAGGCTACGTTCACTAGCTGGGAAGACACTGGAACAAATGATTCAGCCATCAATTTATCAGCACCTAGAGCACAAGAGGGTTCTGAGGAATAATCAGCAAGGATTGGTCGAGAACAAATCATGCCAAACTAACCTAATTTCTTTCGTTGTCAGGGTTGTGGGCCCAGTGGACGGGGGAAGTCGTAGATGTGGCCGGTTTTTGTTTTAGTCAAACTTTTGATACAGTCCCACGTGACATTCTCATACATAAGAACGGCCATACGGGGTCAGTATCCTGTCTTCCGACGGGCCACTGCTAGATGGAATGAATTCCTTCAGAGGGAATGAACAGGACAGGCAAGCAAGTGAACCATCCCCTGTTGTCCATTCCCAGCTTCTGGCAAACAGAAGCTAGGGACACTTCAGAGCATAGTTTTGCATCCCTGCCCATCCTGGCTAATAGCCATTGATGGACGTAGCCACCATGAATTTATTTAGCTCTTTTTTGAGCCCTGTTATAGTCACAACATCCTATGGCAAGGAGTTCCACAGATTTAATGTGTGTCATGTGAAGAAATACTTCCTTTTATGTTGTTTTAAATCTGCTTCTTTAGTAATTTCATGTTGTGACCCCAAGTTCTTGTGTTATGAGGAGTAAATAACACTTCCTTATTTACTTTCTCCACACCAGTCATGATTTTATAGACGTCTATCATATCCCCTCTTTTCTAAGGTGATAAGTCCCAGTTTTAGTAATCTCTCCTCCTATGGAAACTGTTCCATACCCCTGGTCATTTTTGTTGGCCTTCTCTATACTTTTTCCAATTCCAATGTATATTTTTTGAGATGGTGCGACCAGATCTGCACACAGTATTCAAAATGTTCAACAGGCTTAAATTACAACAAGGGAGGTTCAGCCTAGACATTAGGAAAAAATTCCTAACTGTCAGGGTGATTAACCACTGGAATAAGTTGCCTAAGCAGGTTGTGGAATCTCCATCATTGGAGGTTTTTAAGAGCAGGTCAGACAAACACCTGGCAGGGATGGTTTAATGAGGGTCCTTGGTCCTGCTATGAGTGCAGGGGACTGGACTCTATGACCTGTCTTGATCCCGTCCAGTTTCTATGATTCTCTGACTCTATGTGAGCGTACCATGGATTTATAAAGAGATAATACAATATTTTCTGTCTTATTTTCTCTCCCTTTCCTAATGATTCCCAACATTCTGTTAGGATTTTTGGCTGTCACTGCACAATGAGTGGATGTTTTCAGAGAACTCCCCACCGCGACTTCACGATCTCTTTCTTGAGCGGTAACAGCTAATTTAGATCCCATCAGTTCACATATACAGCTGGGGTTGTTTTCCAAAATGCATTTATCAACATTGAATTTCACCGGCTCTTTTGCTGCCCGGTCTCCCCGTGTTGTGAGATCCCTTTGGAACTCTTCGTCATCTGCTTTGGATTTATCTTTCTTGAGTAGTTTTGTGTCCTCTGGATATTTGGCCACCTTGGGGTTCAGCTCTTTTCCCCCCGCTCCATTGCAGACACCCCCCAGTCACCGGGGAGCCTGAGCCGCTCGACCGCCAACAAGAACCGTCTGGCCGGGCTAGAGAAACAGTTGAACATCGAGCTGAAGGTGAAACAGGGAGCTGAGAACATGATCCAGATGTACGCCAATGGATCCACCAAGGTGAGGGGCCCGCGCCCGCCCCCTCTCCTCTCCCCCACCTGTCCCCTGCCTTCATTCCACACCTCTCCGCCACAACCCACTTTCCCTGACTCGCAGCCTCCCCTGCCCTGCCTCACCCTCCCCTTTGCTCCCTCCCCCGTCCTGGTCCCCCTTTGCTCCCTGCCCCCTAGCTCCCACCTTCCTGCCCTGCTCTTTCTAACGCTCCCATTTCAGTGGGGCTCTGACGGGGGGCTCTGGAGAAAGCAGCAGGGAGGTGCAAGGTGCTGTTGATGTCCCAGAGTTTCCACCTGTCAGTGGCCCATTCAGTTCTTGGGGGGCAAGTAGGGTTCACCCCACAAGGGCTGGGCTGAGACAGGGAGCTGCCTCTTCTCACGGGGGGTTGGACTCACAGGAGTGGGGGTCCACTCTTCACTGTATCCCCGCCTGCCCCCAGGACCGGAAGCTGCTGCAGACAGCCCAGCAGATGCTGCAGGACAGCAAGACAAAGATCAACATCATCCGCATGGAGATCCGCAGAGCCGCGCAGGCCGACGCGGCGCCGCCCGACGGGGAGGATGGGCCAGGTGAGGGAAAATGGGTTGGGGGTAATGGGGGTGACAGGGAGGGTCTGGAGCGGGGGTTGGAGTTCAGAAGCCCCAGCTGTAGATGCTCACGCTGCCCAAATTCCCGGAATCTGCAGACACCAGAGAGCCCAGTTCCCCCCACCCCAAACGCTGGCTCTGTTCTCCCGACACCAAACCCCAGCCGATGCTGCGAACTCCCCCTGCATTTTACGGATCCAGACACCCACTGCCCCGGCAGCCCCCAACTGCCTGTACCCCAGCTCTGGGCCGGGTCTGCGTCTCTCCACATTCCAGCAGGGCCACTAACCCACCCCCCCCACAGCCACCGTGCCTCAAGCCACAGCTCTACCATCGCCCCTTGGAGGCTGCCAGGGAGGCCCCCGTCTGTCCAGAGCCCCCCAAGGAGCAATGAGCTCAGCTCCAATCTTTAATTCCTAGCCTGGCTCCCACCCATCAGCCCTGCAGAGCTGAGACGCTGGAGGAGGAATAGGTTGGGGGAGATTAATGCAACAGGACACACCGCATCTCCTAGTTGTGCAGGCACTTCTGGGGTGGGGCGCAGGGGCTGTTTATACAGGGACCCTTCAGCCAGTGCTGAGATGCAGCCACCTCTGGGGTGGGGCGCAGGGGCTGTTTGAGTTCCCAGCCACGAAACTCAGCCCTTCGTCCCAATGGTTAGAACAGAATCCAGGCATTCTACAGGAGGCTGCTGGCCTCCTGGATCTGCCTCTTCTCCACCCGGACCCATAGCAGGGAGCTGCCCAGCCAGGGCAGGGTCTGACCCAGCACTGTCTCCCCTGCCCCCACCAGGGAATCCGGACCTGAGCTGCACGGAGCTGCGCATTGAAGAGCTGCGCCATCACTTTCGCGTAGAGCACGCCGTGTCCGAGGGGGCCAAGAATGTCCTGCGTCTGCTGAGCTCCACCAGGGCACCAGACCGCAGGGCCATCGCCGAGGTACTCGACCCCCCATATCCCC
>ML685915.1:191719-212900 GCA_007922175.1 Pelusios castaneus | reverse complement strand
CCCCCCCACCCCTGCAGCACAGCGCCCCCTACTGAGCCTCCCCCACCTCTGCAGCACCGTGCCCCCAAGTGACGCACTGGGGTACTGGGGCTGGCCCTGCTGGAGGGGATGGCACCCCCTGCTGAGCCCCCACCCTGTTCCCCTCCATGCACTGTCCCTGCTAAGCAAGGGAGCAGGGCCCCACGGGTGGCAGAGACCGTTGGGGGCACTGGTCCGTGGAGAGGGCGTGGCGGGGCAGCAGCCTTGGTGGGTCTCTGGCCTCCAGAGAGCTGGGAGGAAGCTCAGTGTATGGGGGGGGGCGCTGCAGGGTTTAACCCTTCCCCTCCCGGCCCAGGGATGGGCTACGGCGACCGCACCAGCACCTTCTGCGGGACCCCGGAGTTCCTGGCCCCCGAGGTGCTGACGGACACATCCTACACCCGCGCCGTCGACTGGTGGGGGCTGGGCGTCCTGATCTACGAGATGCTGGTGGGGGAGGTGAGTCACAGGGGAGTGGGCGGGGGGGGTCTCCTGGGCCTTCACATGGCCCCACCGGGCTGGGTCGGGGTTGTGGGGCAGGGGGAGTGGGGGAGGCGCTCTGAGCAGAGGCGAGTTGCGAAGGGCACTCCCAACAGGATGGGGGATGAGTCTAAATGGAGGGGGGGTGGCCAGACATGGGGGGGGGGTGCTTGGGACAGGGCAGAGGGGCCAGGTCCCAGGTGGGAGGTTGGGACAGGGGCAGAGGTGTGTGGGGTCGGCCCCATGGGGTTTGGGGAGGCACTTGGGGAAGCAGGTTTGTGCTGGGGAGTTGCTCTGAGCTGGGAGGACGTTGACCCATTCCCCCCCCCCCACTCCCGCAGTCCCCGTTCCCAGGTGATGATGAGGAGGAGGTATTCGACAGCATCGTCAATGACGAGGTGCGGTACCCGCGCTTCCTGTCCACCGAGGCCATCGGCCTCATGCGCCGGGTGAGTGCACCAAGCTGAGCCCCCCACTCAGCACACACAGGGCTGGGCCGGGCTCCCGCGGGGTCTGGGGGGCTCTGGATGCTGGGGAGGGTGCTCACCAAGGGGCGCTGGCGGTGGACAGCGAGTGGAGGGTGGGAAATGATGCCGGGGGGATGGGCACCAAGGGGAGGGAAGGACTGTATGGGGGGGGGGGGTCGGCACCGAGGGGACCTGGCCTGGCTCAGTGCAGCTCCTGCCCCTCCAGCATATGGCTCATCTGGTCAAGCTACCCTCATGCTCCAGGGCTCAGCGCTGGGTGGGGATCAGGAAGCCCCCTCTCCTCCGCCCCAGAGCTGGAGAGTGGAGATGGGGGAGTCTCCAGGAGAGGGGAGTGCGGGCAGGGAGGGATCCTTGGGGGGTTTCTGTGGTGATGGCGCGTGGGGGTGGCGGCAGAGCGCTGGAGGGTAAACGTGTCTCTGTCCAGCTCTTGCGTAGGAACCCGGAGCGGCGTCTGGGCTCCAGCGAGCGGGATGCTGAGGAAGTCAAGAAGCAGCCGTTCTTCAGGGTCAGTCCCTCCCCCCACATTCGCCCTTTCCCCCAACACCCTGCCCCATTGCGTCCCCCTGCCTGGACACAGCAACCCTCTATTGCAGCTCTGACTGCCCTCTGGCTGTGGCACTGCCACACCGGGCTCAGCCAGCAGGGGGTGATCTCCCCCCTCCAGGGCAAAGTGCAGCCCCCTTGATCTAACTGCACCCCCTAGTGCTCAATGGGGGTATTGCAGCCAGCCCTGCCTGCCCCCTCCCCAACGCCAGTCCGGCACAGCCTGGTGGGAGGGTTTCCCACGGTCCGGCAGCCTCCCCCAGCCCTTGCTCACTGCTCCCCTTCCCCTGCAGACCATTGACTGGGAGGCCCTGCTGGCCCGCCGGCTCCCGCCTCCCTTTGTCCCCGTCATCAAGGGGCGCGAGGACATCAGCAATTTCGACGAGGAGTTCACGGCCGAGGCGCCTGCGCTGACGCCACCCCGCGAGCCACGGCCGCTCACCGCCGCCGAGCAGGAGGCCTTCCGCCACTTCGACTACCTTGCAGACGCCTGCTAGCCCAGATGGGGGTGCCCTCCCCACACACCCCAGGAGAGCTGGGCTGTGGGAACTGTCGGGGGGGTTCCCACCGGCACCCGCTGGGGCTCTGGGGACTCGGCGGGGAGAGCTGGCCCCAACCTGTGTGAAGGACTCACTGGGCGGAAGGGAGCTGACCCTGATCCGTGCCGGAGACTCACTGGGGAGGGGCAGTTCGGCCCTAAGGTTGCAGAAGCAAGAAGTGGGAGGTAGATCTTCGGAATTCCTGCCAAGCACTGCTGCCCCCCCACCTCGCCTGCCCCCCATCAACTCCCTGCTGCTCTGGCTTTGTCTCTGAGGGCTGTACTTCTGCTAGCAAGAGGAGGGAGTGAGCTGGGGCTGCTCCTGAGAGGAGGGGTCACTGCCCTGCACCCTGGGGTTGGGGACAGAGCCAGCTGAAGCAGGGGCAGGAGCTGCTGGGGCAGGGTGAGCTGCTGGATCCTCTGAGGCAAGTAGGGCCCCCCCTGAAGGACACAGGAGGCTGGGTCCTAGGGAGGCCCTGGGGATGCTCCCAGGAGGGTGCTGGCTGGCTGGGGGAGGTGGGCTATCCTCCTGCACGGGCAGCGCCCCTGTCTCCTGCCGTCTCCAGCCCCACTCAGACCTGCTGACTTAGACCCACCCCAGCCCTTCTCTGAGGCTAGACTTGCCCCTGAGTTAGGGGCTTTCTGCCCCACAGCACATCATCCTCCTGCTGTTCCACCCCAGGGTCAGCTGCCCTCTGCCTGTTTCTGTAGTACCATCCGCTCCAGCAGGGCCTGGTGGGAGGCAGCCCAGCTCAAACTGGCCTGAGGACTTTGCCTCAGCATTGGGAGAAGCTGGAACTGAGTGATGTGGGGGCTGTTTATACAGGGATCCCTTGTCTGGAACCAAGATGCAGCCAGCTCTGGGGTAAGGCATGGGCGCCCAGCACTGAAATGCAGCCACCTCTGGGGTGGGGTATATCAGCTACTTAGCAGCCACCAGCAACAGCACTGAACTGGTTTAGGACTGGAGGAGAAGAGGAAGAGGGGTTATGTAGGGAATAGAGGCAGGCTGCAGGGAGCCACACCATGGGGATTCTGGCCTGGAAGCTGTTGCTTCCACCCTGCGACTGGCCATGGGTGGCCCACGTTTCTAGGAAGATGATGGCCAAACACCTGGTGAGGATGGGCTAGGTATCCGTGGCCCTGCCTCGGTGCCAGGGTTTGGACTTGGTCTCTTGGGTCCCTTCCAGCCCCACCTGTGTGACCAGCGAGGAGGGCCCCAGCTTTAATTCTAACCAAAAACTAGCAACCCTACAGATTGCCTTAAAGGAGCCCGCTCCTCCCTCACTCTCTGCAGCTCAGCATCCCCTGGTACCACGCTGGTGCATTGCTCGGCACTGACTGCCAGTGAGCCCCCAACCCCTGCACCACAACTCCTCCAGCGCTGCACTGGGGTCTGCACTGACTGGAGGGGGGGTGCCCCCTACTTTGCCCCCACCCTGCTCTCTTTAGCAGAGGGCCCCAAGTGCTGTATCGGGACATTGAGCCTCCGGCCCACTCCCTGCGTTTTCCGTGCATCTCACCTACTCAGCTTGTGAGATCCTAGGGCCCCTCCCCAGTACAGGAGGGTTTGGGGGCCTGAAGCCACGTCACCCCTTCTGAGGAGGAGCAGGCCCTCCCCGAGTCCGATTGGGGTGAGAGCTGGGGGCTTCTAGCCCTATGTAGATGGATCTATAGGTGCTGGGGTAAGGGGATTCCCGGGTAGCCCCACCCCCAAACATTCTGGGGGGCGGGGAGGGCCACTATTGCTAAATTCCTCGCCCTCCACTGGGTGTTACCTGCTGATGCCGCCCTGTCCTGCAGTGCCTCCCCATGGGGGTTTCATGCACCTGCCTGCCACGGGAACCCACTGCTTCTGAACGGGGTGGGGGGGAGAGTGATGGGGGTAGGGCTGGGAATAAGAACTCCTGAGTTCTGTTACTGAGGGGGAAGAGAGAAACGTCTAGCGGGGGAATGGAGCCGGAAGTCAGTACTCTTAGACTGTCACCTGGCTCGAGAAGGAGAGTGGTCTCTAGTGGTTAGAGCAGGAGGGGTGGGAGCCAGGATGCCTGGTTTCTGTTCCTGGCTCTGTCACTTGCTGTGTGTACCTGGGTGAGTCCATTTTCTGTGTGCCTCAGTTTCCCTTTTTCTACCATTCCTGCCCCTGCCTGTCAGCTGGGGGGCAGACTCTGTGCCAGTTTCGGGACTGGGTCATGCTGGCTCCAGGCAAAGGCTCACGGTCATGGTCCCCCATCAGCCCTCCCTCCTCCAACCTGCCTCTTAACTACCTCTGTCCCAGATGTCCCCGCGCCAGGGGTGGGGATGCAGGGAGACCCCCGGCTGTGTTCTGTGCAGTGAGAGGGATCCAATCACCTGCCTTTGTGGAATGAGATGTGAGTTGTAAATTATAGACAAGTTATGCAAACATTGCAGCCTGATCAGTGAAGGCGTTTTATTGCGGGAGACTGGAATGGCCCTTCAGCCAGCATGGCGCCCTGGGAAACCCTTCGGGAAGAGCTGCTGCCCTGCGTCAGTTTTTCAGCTGGGGCGCAGGACTCCTGGGTTCCAGACCCAGCTCTGGGAGGGGTGTAGTGGTTAGAAGGGGGGTGGGAGCCAGGGTGCCTGGGTTCAGTTCCCACCTTTGCTCCTGATCTTGGACAAATCTCCCCATGCCTCAGTTTCCCCATTGTAAGTGTGAGACTGATGCTCCCCCCACCCCGATTACGAAGCACTTGGAGGTCTGTGGATGAAGCAGTCCACAGGGGCATTGAGAGGCTGTTGGAGGGGACAGGCTCGAAGGACGGGGCAGCGGGTGGTGGTCTCAGCCCACTCCAGGAGACAGCCCAGGAGCCAAATGGAGGCCCCTGGCATGGTAGGGGTGAAAATGAACCAGCTGAGTTACGAGAGGAGAATCCCATGGCCAGGCTGGTGGCTGCAGCATCCCCTCCTGGGGAACGGGGCAGTGACGCACTGAGCCTGGGGTTCAGCACACCCAGGACCCACGTGCATGGCGGTTTGGGACAGGAAGTGGGGGGACGGGGATTGAGGGAGATCGGGTGGGTGGGGATACCTCTGGTGTTTGTAGGGACGGAGCCCTGGCTTCGAGAGGCAAACACCACCAGCAGAGCACCCCCTACTGCTGTGTGGGAGCTTTGGGATCAGTGCTGCCTGTGAGGGGAAATGCCTTCCCCCCACTGATTCCCCCACAGCACAGTGCCCCCCCAAGTGCTGCTCTTGGGCATTGGGTTTGGTGCCCCCTGACGGAAACCCTCCTTCCTTGCAATAAGTGCCCCCTCGTGCTGCAGTGGGGTAATGCATTAATATCGGGTTGTGCTCCCCCCGCGTCACCCTGCTGATACGCTCCGTGGAGCAGTAAAGGTGGCAGCAGCCTCCTGGGCATCCCATCCATCAAGGAATCCCAGACGCGTGGGGCCACATTCCCCGCAGGGTCAGCTGCCAGCTCTGTGTGGGTGCCCTAGACGAATGCCGGCTGGGCATCATTGGCCTCATTCGAGGCATCCACTGGGGCTCTGCCCCTCAGACGCGCACTCGCCAGCTGGTGCGATCCCAGCAGCAAGCCATAGGGCCACGTTCCTGGAGCAAGTGGCGGGACCCCATGGGAGCTGGGCAGCGGGTCGTGACCCTCCGCTCGGGTCTGGTCTGCCGAATGCTGAGCCCTGGAAGATCTGCCCAGAATGGGGGGTCTGTGGGGAAGCCACACAGGCTATGTGCCCCACTGCTGCCTGGGGGAAGCTGCTAAACCGGCCAGCTCTGGGCTGGGTTTGAACGTGTGTTCATAGCCATCAAGGCCAGAAGGGCTCAGTGAGTGTCATATTTGGCCACTTGCACGGCCCAGGCCCAATTCCTGCAGCCCAGAGCTCTCCACCTGTTTCCCTGTGTGGATGGTGTTGGGGGCCCAGGCTGGGGTTGGCGTATGACAGGCCAGCGCACCTGTACTCAGCGATCAACTCCCAAACTGCTACCTGGGAAGAGACATCTCGCTGACCTGGTTCCCATCGGTAATGCGTGATTGGCGCCGCAGTCACCTGTCGTCTCTGTCTCAGGCTGCTTCCTAGTGTCTCCTTTGGCCTGTCCTTGGCTGTTCCCTGGACAGCCAGTGATAAAGGGCTTGATGCCGAGATGATGGGCAGTGTGGTCTAAGCTGGAGCACAGCTAGGAGGGAGGAGAAAGAAAGTGATTTTATTATGAATCATGTTTATTACAATAGTGCTGGTGGGGAGGGTCAGTCAAGACCAGGCCTCCGCTGTGTGGGGTGCTGCACAAACAGAGCTGGGAGCTGCCCAGCTATCCGCTGAGACAGTCCTGCCTCAAGGCACTTGCAGTCGAAAATGACACACCAGCCAAAGAGTAGGGGACGGGGTGATCTACAAGCCCTGCCCACCATCCCTCTATGAGCCGGATAGCTGGGCAAAAATGATCCGTGGCCAGGTTGTTAGCACTGTAATCATTAGGGACCAGAGTCAACACCCGCCGAGATGGAGCATGGCTCAGCCATCACTGTGGTGTGCGTGTGTGTGTGGGGGGGGGTCCGTCTGAATCCAGATGGCTAGGATCTGGCACATGGCGGAAAGCAGTCGCGGAGTCAGGAAAGTGTTTGTCACAGGCCGGACTGGCCCTTTACCCCACCCCACATCTGTGACTAATCACCCACCTTCCAGGTCTTGTGTTTGAGAGCAGAGCAGGTAAAAGGCCACCAAGTCAGCACACCTATGGGGGCGTAGAGAGGGGTTTTCAGAAGCTGGAGCCCTGGGGCAAGGGGAGGGTCCAGGTTGCTTTGATTTGTCCTGTCCTGTTTTTTGAGCCATAAACCCTCACTGAAGATTGGCGCTGGAATCTCGCTACTGCTGGGGTGGGTTTATGCAGGGCTGGCCTCACCTTCCTGCTGTGAAATCAGGGTCCCTTCTCAGCCCTGGTCTATCTCAGTTTAGACTCACCCAAGTCTCTAGCCTCAACCAGGGGTATCTGGGTTGCATTTAATGGGCTGCGCCGTAGAGGAGCTCAGACCAGACAGTTGCACAGTCCTTTCTGGGGTCAACTGTAGGAAAACCTCTTCGCATAGGTGGGTGCAAAATCTTTGTTATGGAAAAAAAAATCCCAGGACTCTGGGAGCTGGAGCCTTTATGAAGCAGAGCTGGGTGGAAACCCTTGAGTTGGCCTCTCTGGCAGAACATGTTCCTGGGGTGAACGAGCTGGGTGGTGGTGATGCAGCTGAAATAGCGTTTTGTTATGGTTTGGTTTTTTTGTGGTGGGGGAGGAAGGAATGGCTGAGACTCCTGGTTTCTAAATTACTCTGTTTTGAAATATTGTATTTAAAAATAAAAAACAAACCCAAAAACACAGTCAGAGGGGCCCGTCTTGATTCTTACCCAAATAGATGGCTCCGATAGTACTGGATCAAACTACAGAATACATTTACATTCTGCCCTAGGGAAGGTTTTGATCCTCTGCCCCTTCCCTGCCCCCTAAGTGTGGCCCCCTTGGGAACGAAAACAAAGCTGGGACTTTTTTTCCCCATGCAATGAAAGTGGTTTCTTGCCCAGCTCCGTGAAGAACGGCCCCCGAGGGGGACAGACACCCTGAGCAGCTGCAAGAAGACGGGGGACTGTTCCCTGCACCCAAACATAGCCTTGGATAGGCAGTGACAGCCCAGGGACCCCTCGGTGCAGCCTGCAGAGTGCAGCATGGGGGGGAATGGGGTGCATGGTGGGGACTAATGTGGGGGGATGCTGCTGGGGAGGGCTGAGGCTCCTAGCAATTGGGGGACTGAACCCTATTGGGGGCCTGGCCCCCTAGAAATCTGGGGACCATGGGGCTCCTAGCAGTGGGGCAGGAAGCTGGGGGCACCTAGCAATCGGGGGAACCTGGACCCATAGCGGGGGAAGCCCAGCAATCAGGGGAAAGGGGGGCCCCTACAAATGGTGACCCTGCTGCAGCGCCGCCCCCACCCGGGGCCATGTGATTGGCTTCACTCTGCCCCCGCCCCGTCCGCCGAGGCCCCGCCCTCCTCCTTGGGATGCGCAGGCCACGCCCCCTCAAATCAGATTTGGCCACGCCCCTCCTGCTGGCGGCGGTTGGAAGGGGCGGGGCACGAGGAGCAGGTGAAGGGAGGGGACAAACTGTCATAGCCCCGCCCTCTGCCCCTCCCCCATAGGGTCATAGCCCCGCCCATCCCATGCAGTCTGATCTTGCCCCCCTTGAACCTAGGCAGGCTCCCATTATACTCAGGGGAAACTGAGGCAAGGAGGTTAATTTCTCAAGCGTCTGCTAACCTGGTGGGTCGGATGGGAGACGCTTCCTGTCACTGGGGCACCTGGCCTGGGGCTGCTCCAACCATCGGGCACCCCCCCATCCTCCTTTAGGGAGGGGCCCCAGATGGGCCCTAGCGGGGTCCCCCAGCTGCAGGGTTTTGGTCTTGGGGTTCCCAGCCCCACCTGCCCCGAGCTGGGGGCTAGCACCAAGGCCCCTTGTGGCCTGGTGAGCTGGCGCAGCTGGGGCGGGGCCCACGGATGGGACGGGAGCATCTCTGGGTGATCCTGAGATGGCCAAAGCAAGCGGGGCAAGTGGGGGGCCTGTCCCCTGCCCCAGGCAGGGCCCTCTGTCGCAAGGCTTTTCTACAGCCACAGCTAATCTGGATTAAGGCACCTCTACTGGGAATGAGAGCATCTAGATGGAGCTAATCCAGATTGAATTCACCCTGTTAGCTAATTCGGATTATTTTCCCCATGTAGACAAGGCTCATCTCCCCCTCAAGCTGGCACGCTCTCCATTGTCCTTGGAAGATGCTAAGGGGGCTGGCGCCATCAGCCGGGGGGCAAGTAACCTGCTATCCCGGCCGAGCCCCACTACTGCCCCCATCAGGCAATGGCTGCTCCTCTGCGAGGAAAAATCCCTTACCTGGGTCTGTATGGGGTCCCAGAGCCCCCTGCCTTGGGCTCAGCAGCCCCCTCTCCTTACAGAGCGGCCGAGACAGCCCCCGGGATGGCAGGCAAGCCGGGATACAGTGCCAAGGCCCAGTGCTTCAGCCCCGCCGGCGACATGAGCCTCAGTCCCTGCAGCCCGGAGCGTGGCCTCTTCTCCCCTGTGTCCGAAGCCCGCTGGCTGAGCTGCCCGGCGCCGCCGGCCGAGCCCCCGACCCACGAAAACCTCACCCTGGAAGAGCTGCTCACCCCCGTCACAGAGAAGCTCAAATACCTGCTGAAGAAGGCGGAGGATTTCCAGACATACCTGCTGTACAGGTGTGCAGGGCTGGGAGGGGCACCTGGCACTGGAGGGGGCTGGCACATGGGGCAGCGGGGGATGACTGACGCAGGGGAGGCACTTAGAATGGGGGGGCTATGGGGAGAGGAGGCGTATGGCATAGATGGGGACCAGCAATGAAGGGGAGCGGTGCAGTAAGCGGGGCAATGGGGTGGCAGGGGGCTAGCATGGGGGGATGGGGGGCAGAGGGCTGGGAGGGGGCTGGCGGAGATGGGGGGCAGTGGGCTGGTGGAGATGGGGATAGTGTCTCTCACTGGGATCTCAGCCTGGCATCCTCCTGAGGGGCAAGGGGTCCCCCCGTGAGGTGTCTGCCTTTGATGGGAAATGGGGAATTCACCAGTCGCCTCCGCTGTGGGGGTGCAAGGTGCCCCCTTTTGCCTGCTGGAAGAGGCCGATCTGCACCAGTCAGGCGTTGTGGGTGCCCAGCTTTGCCCGGGTGGTCGTGGGCACGTGGAGACCCGGCAGCGCAGGGTGGGGGGGTGTCAGGGATGCAGAAGTAGCCAGGCACTGCTGGAAGTGGTATGTGGCTCGGTAGGAGCTGCTCGTCTCTTCCAGTCTCCGCCGAGTCCCATGTCCCACCATGGTGCCAGGGGCCCTGTGCTGTTGGGGGGGGGGTTGTCTCTTGGCACCTCTGGCCCCCAATGACCATGTGGCTGGCCGCCTTTCCAGCAGGGACAAGATGCAGAAGGAACAGTTTGCCAAGGCTGTGCCCACCTTCCTGCAGATGTGCCAGCCCTACTTCGAATACCTGGAGTCCGCGGCCCGCAGCTACAACTCGGGCCTGGGCCCCCAGCAGGAGGCCGTGCGGAAGAGGGTGAGTGGGCTGGGGGAGGGTGGGTCACAGAGATGTTTGGGGGGGGCATCTGCCCTGCATTGGGAGCAAAGGCTCCCCGGCCTTCGTAGCGCCCCTTAAAGGTGCCTGGGGGTAAGGTGGGGGGAGGGGCTGGGAATCAGGACTCCTGGGTTCTCTCCCCATCTCTGACATCACCTAGCCCAACGCTACCCCTCTGTAGCTATGACTTGCCCTTCTCTGCACGGGTAGCCACACCCGACGACTGCCCCTGCCATCCTGCGTCTGACGCGGATTCCACCCACGAGAGCTCGCCTGCTAAACTCATGGGTTAGGTGCCGCAGGACTCCTGGTTTGTTCTGCAGGACGAGATGAACACGGCTGCCCCCCTGCAACTCGTTAACTTGGACGGGAATGAGGCATTCATGTCCCAGGAGCAGAGGCGAAGACTCGGGGGGGGGGTGGAGCTTTCGGCACACAGGTCGGGGTTGGATGGTGGGGACAGAGTGGGGCATGGCAGGGTGTTGAAGGAGGGGTGGGGCAGCGCTCGGCTGGAGTATTGTCTGGATCACTGCTGACTCCAGCCTCATTCAATGCCCTCTCTAAGGAAATGGGGGTCTGGTTCCAGCCCCCCTGTGCAATCCAGCCCTGAAGCCAGGCTCTGCTGCGGAGGAGAGGGGAGACTGCCCTAGACATGTGCTGGGCAGGTTGCCCAGAGGCCAATGGCTGGCAGGGCCCAGCAAACGGCCCTCAGGCTCCGAGACTAGAGGGAAGGCTGGCAGCGCTCCTGGGGGAGCCGAGAGGCCAGATCAGTAATGGGCTGTCTGGTCTAGATGGCTTCAGGGCAGCTCCCCTGCCCGAGCTGTTGACTGTGAGAAACGGATCCTCCTCACTTGGTGCTGGGGGACAGCCCCCGGGTCCTGCCCTCGGCTCAGGCGCATGGTCTTTCTCTCCCCGGCAGCTGCTGGAGATCTCGGAGCAGCTGGCATCGCGGCTGGAACAGCTGGTGCTGATGTACGCCTCCTTCAGCTTCGTCTCCCTGGAGGACACCGACCCCTTCAAGTAAGTGGGGTGCTCAGCAGATGGCCTCTCTCCCCCACAGGCAGCGTGGACCCCAGTTCCCCTGTGCAGCAGAAGGGGGTGCTGTGCTGCGCTGCCTGATGGCAGAGGGAGCGCGCCCCACCGCAGCTCCCTCCGGTGGAGATGGGGGTTTTACCCCTGTATCTTTCCCCCCCTCTCCCTCAGCGTCTCGTGTTTCTTCTGTGGTCGTTTCTGGCTCAGCGAGTGGCGCCAGCTCTCTGTCTTCCGCTTCTGCATCTCCGCGCCCTACACGGCCGCCCGCCGGCCCTGCAACCTCTACAAGAAGATGCGGTGGAACCTGGACATCCTGGAGGAGGGAGCGGGGGCCGGGGGGCGGCACCGGGGGCACCGCACGGAGTAGTGAGCCGCTGGGGGTTTGGGGCCTGGGGCCGAGGGAGATTCGCTAGTGAACTGCAGCGATTCAGCCAAATCCTGGGTTGGGGGCACCCCCCACCCCATCCCTTCCTGGCCACGCTGGCAGGGACCTGGAGGCATCAGTGGGAGGAGAGCAGGAAGGTCAGGTGGAGATGAAGGGATGCACCTGCCTCCCACTGGGCACTTCATGATACTGGTCTCTGCTGGGTGCCTCCCCCTATCCCCAATGTATTCCCCTTCCCTCCAGGCTCCTTTCCAGTCCTTCTGCTCTGTCCCTGGGCCTTCATCCCAGCTGGGCCCACCCTGACCCCGCATCTCATTGCAGCTACTTCCTGTGCTTCCGCGACACGGGCAGGGAGAACGCCATCAAGATTCAGAAACTCTGGTCCATCGGGCGCTGGGTGCCCCTGGACCCTGATGCAGAGCGCTGCTCTGATGTCCTGCAGTGGTGAGTGCTGGGGCCAGGCATGGGCCATGGGCTGGGGGGCAGGGAGGGGGGGCCCCGGCTGCAGCACTCATGGTGGGGGTGGGGAGCTGCCGTGGGGCTTGGCAGGAAGAGTTTGTAGGTGGGGGTGAGTGCCAATGACGGGCTGGCCTGCCCTGTGCCCACATGATCCTGTCTCCACTGGAGTCACCCATCCCACTGCAGGCACCAAGGGATGACCAGGGAGCCCCTTCCGCCAGGGCTGGCATGGGGGGCTGGCATGGGGAGGGAAGGGCGGTGGACGGGAGCTGGGCCAAGCTGGGTGCCCTGGCTCTGGCTGGGTGCCCCTGATGGTGGTGGTGGGGGGGGTTATAACGTGCCCCTCGCTCTCCCCGCAGGGTGCTGTGCTCACAGCCCACAGGCGATTTCCAGCCGCTGCTGACCATTGGCTTTGAGGAGCCCTCGCATACCCTGGCCACCGACCTACTGCTGCAGATCCTGAGCGCCCCAAGCTGCGCACCCCTCCCCTGCCCCGACTCCAGCAAGGAGCCACTGTCCTGGGGCAGCCTGGGGGGGCAAGGACAGTAACAGAGCCCCCACCTCAACACGGCTGGGGCCCAGCACAGCATCTTGGTTGGGGAAGGCAGGTGCTGGCTACTTGTTTCCCACTGTTCCCCTCACTCTGGCATCAGGGCTGCCCTCACCCCCTGGCCCACTGTATTTTAACTGGCTGTTTTAAAACTCCTCCTCCGCTTCTAGGCCCACGAGGCCTGGCCCCCTAAGTGAGGAAAGGTGGCTCGGCCCTGACTCCCCACTCCTGGGGCTGGAGGCATGCCAGCGACCCGTCTCTGGGTAGTTCACCCCACTGCCTCTAGGAGCTAATGCCTCGGGCCCCACTGGGGTTGGGAGAGGGTGGGGCAGCTCAGCCCCAGTGGGGTGCAGAGGGATAGAAGGGGTAAAAGAGAAGAGGGTTAGGGCTGCTGGTCCATAACCCCTCCTGCCCCCAAATGCCCTCAGCCAGGGTCTGGATTCCTGCTCTTAATGGGGAGTCTCCCCAGGCTCCTCCAATCTATGGGCAGCCCCATAATCCTGCCCAGGCCCCATCTGACAGGCTTTCGTCTCCTTCCTCCCAGGCTGGTCTGTCAACCTCCACGCCCTCAAACTGGACACTGAGTGCCCCCCCTCCACAGAGCACTATGGGGTCCTCACTCCCCCCACCCCAATCTGAGCTGGGCCCCCTCCCCCTGATCTCCACAGATTCTTGGGCTGGGGCTCCCCTTCCCCCCAACCCAAGTGTAATTCTTAGTTATAGCTTTGCATTTTTGCAATAAACGTTCGGTTCTTGGCACCAGGAAGGCTGCTGGGGTGTCTGACTCAGGGTGCGGGGAATGGGTGGGGATGGAGGAGAAGGCACGGGCATTACCATTTGGGAAGCGAAGGGTTAACATCAGCTTTGCTAGGACACTTCTAGCCTGAGGCAGTGCAGCCTAGTGGATGGAGCACTAGAGGGGACTCAGGAGATCTGGGCTCTATTCCTGCCTCTGCCAGTGAACAGCTGGCAAGCCATGGTCCCTTTGTGCCTCAGTTTCCCCATATATAACATGGGGCTATTGAAACTGAGCCCGTGTGTGAAGTGTTTTGCGATGTGCGGGTGGAAGGTATTAGGTAAGAGACGGATGATGTTGCCATTCGGGGTAGGTGGGAGAGTGGTCCAGAGTGGCTTTTCTCACGGCGGTCAGAGTGAGGCCAGCAGGTCTCATATTGGCTCATCCAGCAGCTTCTCAGCTGTGGGGAGAGCTCACCCTGCCTGTCCCCCCAAACTACGCCACACATGATGAAGTGCCCCCCACCACTGAGCTGAGCCGTGGTCCCAGCCTTGCATTGGCATTGATTTTTGCCAAATTGTTTCAGTTGAGCTGGGGGGAATTGGAAACTAAAATATTTTCTTGGTCTTTAATACAGGAAATGTTGACCAACAACCGCCGCGCCCCCCCCCCCCCCCCCCTCAAACCAAAAATGGAAGCCCTGCATACGTAAGAGCTGCCAGCCTGGCTCTGCCCCACTGGTCCATGTAGTGCTGTATCCTGTGTCTGACAGTGGCCAGGACCAGACCTTCAGGGGGAGTGTACAGGACAGGGCAACTTTGGGGTGATTCATACCATCTTTCACTCCCAGCTTCTGGCTGTCAAATGCTAGGGACACTCAGCTTGCTTCCCTAACCAGGCTGGTTTATTGTGATTGATGGATCTGTCCTCCATGAACTTCTCCAATTCTTTTAAAAACCCATTTATACTTTTGCTCTTCACAACAGCCCCTGGCAAGGAGTTCCCCAGGTTAAATGTTGGTATGAAATCTGCTGCCTTTTAATTTCATCGTGTGACCCCTGCGTTTTTTGTACTGGTCGATGGGGGTAAATAACACGTCTCTAGTCAATGTTTTCCACACCACGATTTTATAAACCTGTCATAGCCTTCCTTCCCCCGTCATCTTTGTCCAAGCGGAAGAGTGCCAATCTTTTTATTCTCTCCTCATGTGGAAGATGTTCCATACTATTGATCATCTTTCAAAGGGGTGGCTGTGTTAGTTCAGCCCAACAAACAAGGAGTCTGAGGTGGCACTTTTAAAGACTAACATTTATTTATCGCATGAGCTTTGATGGGAGAAAATCTCACTTCCCCATCTTCAAAGTGTCTGACCCAGTGGGATTTTCTCCCACAAAAGCTCCTGTGAGAAATAAATGTGTTCATCTTTAAACGGGCCACCAGACTCCTTGTTTGTTTTGATTACTTTTTTGTCCTTCCCTGCATCTCTCTTCAGTCCCAACCTCTCCTGTTTGAGAAGGAGCAACTAAAATGGGTCACAATATTCCAGGTGGGGGCACAGGGTGGATTTTTATACAGTGCCATTATGTCATTATCTTATTTTTTGCTCCTTTCCGAATAGTTCCTAACAATCTGTTTGCTTCTTCTGACCACCGCTGCATGTTGGGCAGATGTTTTCAGAGAACTATTCACAAATGAGGCCAAGATCTCTCTCTTGGGTGGGAACAGCTAATTCAGAGCCCATTTTAGTACAGGCCTAGCTGGGATTACGTTTCCAGCACGCATTACTTTTCGCTTATCCATGTTGACTTTCATCTGCCGGTTTGTTGCCAAGTCACCCAGTTTGGTGACGTTCCCCCTGTAACTCTTTGCAGTCCGCTTTGGACCCAGTTGTCTTCTTGAATAAGTTTGTATCATCTGCCAACTTTGCCACCTCACCTTTTCCAGATCATTTGTGGATCTGTTAGACAACGCTGACACCAACCCAGATGGGGGGGGGGGATGGATTCCCTCTGTTCACCTCTCTTCTCTGTGAAAACTATTTATTCCTCCCCTTGTTTCCAATCTTTCAGCCAGCTGCTGATCCACCAGAGCATGTTCCCTCTTAATCCACGACTGATTACTTTCCTTAAGAGCCTTTGGGGAGGGACCTTGTCAAAGGTTTTCTGAAAGTCCAAGCACAATATCCATGGCTCACCCTTGTTCCCTAGACCTGGAGACAGAACCCAGGAGTCCTGACTCTAGTCCCGGCTGTAACCCAGGGAGGCCCCTGTCAGAACCCCCTGAAATGCAGCCTCCACTCTGCCCCATAGCCTGGCACCCAGGGTGATCAATGCCTATGTAACACCCCTCTAAGCCATCAGCCCCCCACTGGGTGGGGGGGCACTGGAAGCTGCTTGTGCTACAAAAGGATTCTCAGAGGTGCAGATGGGAGCTGGGACCCCCAAATACTAGGAATCCCTCCATATAGTTTCCCTGCCCCACACTGTGTAAGTTACATTTGTTTTGCACACCCAGCTCCTTGCTACCAGGTCCTCTGCTGTCCCGCCCCCACACCGCTGGCCTGAGGACTCACCCTGTTCACAGCCATGAGAGCCCCCGAACCTCAAATCTGGCCCCAAACAGCATCACACCCACCACTGCCCCCAGGACCCTGGCTGGCAGCACCCCAGGGCCTGATTCTGCTCCTGGGTCTCACCGGGCTCCAGCTGGGAAACTGAGTGGGGAGCACAGTAGAGACCCCCCCCACAAGTCCCTGTGAACTCAGCTCAGCCCCCTTCCTTTGGCCCCCTCAATCCGCTGCTCTGGGGCAGAACCAGGTACCAACAGTGGGCAAGTAAACCCCTTCCCCCCAGACAGCCCCACCCCTCTACCCAGCCCCACCCCCTCCCCCCCGGACAAACCCACCCCAAACACCCCCCACGCACCTCGCCCCCTCCCCGCAAACACCTGCCCCCCTTCACACCCTTTCCCTCGCAGACAAACCTACCCCAAGCCACCCCCCATTGGCCACCCCCCTGTTTTGCACCCAAGTGTCTTTGGTGCCCCCCCCCGCCTGTCTGTGTCCCGGCCGGGCCGGACGGGGCGCTGCGGGGCCGGGCTGGAGCAGCAGCCCGGGGCGGTCCGGGACTCGGGCGCAGGCAGCGGCGCTGCGGGACAGGCCGGGACCGGCGCGGCCCGAGCGGGGGCAGCGCAGCCGAGATGCCGGGCCCCGGCGGGGAGTAAGTGGGGCGCTGGGTGGGGGCGCTCGGGACTCGGGGGGCTCCACCCCGGCGGCTCTTCCTGCACCCCCCCCCCAGCTGGGAGGCGGCTCAGGGGGGAGGGGTGGGAAAAGTTTGGCTCCCACCTTGCAGGGCGGAGGGCGGGGGACTGGGGGGGGCTGTGGGGCGGGGGAGGGGAGGGTCCCCGGGATTTGCTGCGTGGCGGGGGAGGGGAGGCAGCTGGCGGCTATAACGGGCCATGATCTCACACCGGGTATTTATAGGGGCGCCCTCGGCACCGGCTGGGCTGTAACGCGAGCCCGGAGCCTCCCCCCCGGGCTCCGCCCCACACACGGGCCCTGGGGGGCTGGCACAGCAGCAGTTGTAGAGGCAGCCCCGCCCCCAGGGGGCCCTGGCCGGGGGGGCAGTTTACAAACTCCTGCCTCCTCCCCCACCGCCCTGCGGAGCCCAAACAGCTGTTGGGTGCCCCCCTGCCCCCCCTGCCTGTGCCCTACAGGAGCCAGCCCCTCCCGTGTGCCCATCTGCAGGCATTTGATGGGACCCCGAGCTCTAGGGACCTGGCTGGGACCCCCCCACTGTCCCCTAAAGCCAAGGGCCTGGCTGTGACACCCACACATGCTGGCCCCCGAAACCCTAGGGCCTGGCTGGGACCCCCCTCCCCCAGACACATGCTGCATCCCCACACCATAGGGCCTGTAATCCCTCTTCCCACCCCATACATTAATGCCTGTCTGTGACCCTCCCCCTCAAACCCCAGGCCTGGCTCACAAGATGCCCCGCCCAATGCAAAGTGCTCTAGTTTCCTTGTGTCTCCTTGACCTCATCTGCCCCCCAAGTGGGGGTCCAGTCCCATCCAGGACAATAGGGTCGGGGTCTAAGATTAACTCCCACCCACCCACCCACCCACAAGGAGTCCCAGCTCCTAGGTCACACATTTGTGCGCTCCTCTATCTGAAAGGCCCGTGGGGGGCTAAGTCTGTTCCCTGTGCAGAGCCCTCCTCTGCCCCCTTTCCCCCACAGCTCCAAGGGGGAGGATTACTCTACAGCCATCCTACGGCAGAAGCACCGTCCCAACCGGCTCCTCGTGGATGAGGCGGCAAATGAGGATAACAGCATTGTCAGCCTGTGCCAGGTGTGACCCCCGTGTCCCACAGAGACCCGTGCCCCACTGCCCAGCCAGGTGCCAGGCCCGCCCCGGTTTGGAGCCCTTTCCTTTGCAGGAAGGCAGGCAGCCTAGTGGACTAGGGGTTGGGGACTGGGGATTAATGCCACCCCCTCCCCTTCCTCGTGACAGACAATGGGGAATGCTGGGTGGGGGCAGCTTTGCTCTGCGGCTGAGCTGAGGCCCCTGGGAGCTCCGTGCTGCACCCCAAGACAGTCACTGAGGACCAAGGATTGAACCCGGATTCTTCTGCTCCTAAAGGACTTGCTCTCTGAGCTCTGGGAGAATCCTCTGCTGTCAACAGTACAGTGGCTAGGACCCATAGCAGGGCGGCTTGGGCTGCAGCCAGGAGAGGGTGAAAGCAACGCATGCATTGTACATATTCCTACATATGTGCATACATGCCAGCTACATGCACACCTCCCATGCACATATGTTCATTGTTCACACACTGCACGTGTACACACCGTGCACACGCACACGCCCTATGCACACACATGTACACTACTCCCATGCACCTATGTGTGCGTGCACGCACTGTGCACTCTCACAAACACCACTTGCACATCCTCGATATATCCCTTGTATATGTGAGCCCCGGGCATGCGCCCTGCACACTGTGCACACGCCCCTCTCCCCCACACCGTGGGGTCCATCGCTGCCCGTCTCTGCTGCAGACCAAGATGGAGGAGCTGCACTTGTTCCGGGGTGACACAGTGCTTCTGAAAGGCAAGAAGCGCCGGGAGACGGTCTGCATCGTCCTCACCGATGACTCCTGCCACAGCGAGAAGATCCGCATGAACCGCGTCACCCGCAACAACCTCCGCGTGCGCCTGGGCGACGTGGTGAGGTGAGTGCCAAGCGTGCCCTCCCCCAGATCTGCCGTATGGAACCTCTTCAACTCGCCAAGTCCTGGGCATCACGGTTGCTCCCCCCTTAGCCTCTGCAGACCTTGCTGCCCTCTTGCAGATGAGTGAGAGACACACGGTTCCCTGGAGAGCCCATCCCTGGTTGGCTGGACAAAGAAAGTGTGTCTGGTGCTTTCCCAAAGGAGCAGCACACCCGCTGTACCAGTTCGGCCTCAGATCACGGTCTGCTTCGTGACGCCAGACAACAAGCCATCGCTCGTCTTACGAAGGGGAGAGATACCAGGGGTAGCGAGTAGGAATGCTGGGAACAAATGGTTACATGGGGAAGAAAATAGTAACTCATGTTCTAGAGCAGAGGTCTGCAACCCAAAAGAGAAGAGCCATTTTTGAAAATTCCTTCAATAACAAAGTGTTTTGAGAGCCACAATGGGTGTAGCCTCCTGGTGGGAGGTGCAGGGAGGTGAGCCAGGATTTCTGCTGCAGGGTCCCCTTATGCGGGGGGGGGAAGCCTGGAGCTTGGCATGGGCTCCCCGTGGGGTCCCTGGTGGCTGGGGGAAGCCCAGAGCCAGGCATGGGCCTCCTGCAGGGTACCCCGGTGGTTGGGGGAGCCCAGAGCCGCAAGGGGGCAGCCAAAGAGCCACATGCGGCTCCAGAGCCACAGGTTGCAGACCCCTGTTCTAGAGCCTACTAGATCAGCTAGATCAGTGGTTCCCAACCTCTTTGGCTCGAGGGCCCCAAATCTCATTTTTAGACCCCTAAAGGGCCACTCGTCTATCCGGTCCCAGTAGAACCTGAGTTCCAAACACCTCGGGCCTGGAGAATGGGCGTAACTCGGAAATGTCCGAAACGCCGCACGGAACATTGTGGTGCGTCTTTCAAAAGTTTCCCGCTGAACGTTAACTTTATATACTTGAAACCCTGCTGTGCAGAAGAAAAATGCAACTTTTTTCTTTTTCTTTTTAGCAGTTTACGTTTAGTACAGCACGGCGCTGTATTTGCTATTTTATTGTTTTCTCTGCCTTGGTTGGTGGGCAGCTTCTTGCTGGGTGTCCCTTCCTGCAGATTTCGCAGTCTCTTGTCAATTTCGCAGTCTTGCGTAGCTGGCGGCTCCATATCCAACTAGACTGGGCGAGACACAAGAAGTAACCCTAATCGTACACACACAGTGAGAGGGTGTAAATTAGCTGGTCCCACTCAGGAAAGAGAGCTTGGAGGCCTTGCGGCTGGTTCTCTGAAAACATCCATGCAATGTGCAGCGGCTGTCAAAAAAGCAGATAGAGTGTTGGGAACCATTAGGAAAAGGGAGAGACAGTATAATAGGAAATATCACAATGCTGCTGGGTAAATCCATGATACGCCCACACCAGAGTACTGCCTGCAGGTATGGTTCCCTCCTCTCTCCCTCTCACATGCAAAGGTGAAGGCTCAGAGAAGGTCAACAAAAATGATTGGGGGCTGGAACAGCTTCTGTATGGAAGAGATTAAGAAGACTGGGACTTTTCAGCGTGGAAAAGAGGCGACTAAAGAGGGAGATGAGAGCGGTCTACAAAATCAGGAATTGGGGGGGGAGAAAGTGACTAGGAAGTGTTATTTACCCTCTCACATAACACAAGACCTGTGGGTGGGGGGGTCATCCAATGAAATTAACAAGCAGGTTTCAAAGAAACCCAAGGATGTGCCGCTTCGCGCAGTCAGCCTGTGCAACTTGTTGCCAGAGGATGTTGTGGAGACCCTAAAGCCTAACTGGGGTCAGAAAGGAGTCAGACGAGTTCCCGGAGGTGGTCTTCATTTGTCCTCAGAGCTCGGCACTTCATAGCCCCGGTTCCTCTGGACTTGCCACATATTATGAAAGTAAAACAAAATTGCTTAAGCCTCTTTCATTACAAATTAAGCTGTGCCTGGAGGCTGGGGCCATCAATGGCTGCTAGCTGAGATGTTGAGGAACGCACCCCCATGTACCCCTAAACCTCTGACTGCCGGACACTGGGGCTGGACGATGGGATGGATCGCTTGCTAATTGCCCTGTTCTGTTGGTTCCCTCTGAAGCCTCTGGCATTGGCCACCGTCAGAGACCGGGGAACCGGGCTAGCTGGTTGGCCATATTTATGTTCTTAAAACACAATAATCAGTGTGGGCGAGACGTGTCTGCTGCCCCATGGCTGAACAGAGCCTGCCCGAGGCACGTTGCCTCCTCCTGCCCTGCTTTTCGTTTCAAGAGTCTAGAGGAACAAATATTTTGCAATATCTGCTATTACCAGAGAGTATATGCTCTATTCGTGCCACTCTTGGATGAACCATTGCACGGGGGACTCAGCAGGGGTGCTGTGCTACAGGGAGTCAGGGCTCAGTAGGGGGTGCAGTACGGGAGTGGGGGGCTGAGTAGAGGATTCGATCCCCAGCAGTAAGCACTAAAGGGTACTGCACTGCAGGAAGTGGGGAGCTCTGTAAGGGGTGCTGTACTGTAGGAAGTGGGGAGCTCCGTGGGGGGCACTGTGCTTCAGGAAGCGGGGGGCTCCATAGGGGGTGCTGTGCTGCAGGAAGCAGGGTCTCTAGGGGGTGCTGTGTTGCAGGAAGCAGGGTCTCTGTAGGGGGTGCTGCACTTCAGGGGGAAAGA
>ML685915.1:181103-191319 GCA_007922175.1 Pelusios castaneus | reverse complement strand
CTCTGTAGGGGGTGCTGTGCTGCAGGAAGCGGGGTCTCTGTAGGGGGTGCTGTGCTGAAGGAAGTGGGGTCTCTGTAGGGGGTGCTGCACTGCAGGGAGCAGGGGGCTCCATAGGGGGCGCTCTCCTTCGGCAGTCGGCACAGGGGGTGCTATGCTGCGGGTGCCAGGCTGAGCCAGGCTCCATCCTGCAGCATCCAGGCCTGCCCGGACGTGAAGTACGGGAAGCGGATCCATGTGCTGCCCATTGATGACACCATCGCCGGCCTGACCGGGAACCTCTTTGACGTGTACCTGAAGCCCTACTTCTTGGAGGCCTATCGGCCCGTGCACAAAGGTGGGCTGGGGTTGGGGGGAGCCCTGGGACCGATCCTCTTTCTGGGCCAAAGGTGTGGGGCAGCGTGGGGCTGCCTGCCTGGTCCCAGAAGGAGGGAGACGCTGAGCTGACCCCCAGTAGGGGGTTCTCCCGCCAGGTTTGGACTCAGCCCCGCCCCCAGCCCAAGCCAGCTCCGTAACGACATCCCCTCCCCACCCTCGCAGGTGACATCTTTCTGGTCCGCGGCGGGATGCGGGCCGTGGAGTTCAAGGTGGTGGAGGTAGATCCGAGCCCCCACTGTATCGTGGCCCCCGACACCGTCATCCACTGTGAGGGCGAGCCCATCAAGAGAGAGGTGGGTACAGACCTCCTGCCCCATGTCATGGTGCTGGTTTGGGGAGCGGGGCAGGGCCCATGGTGCTGGATCCAGGAGGTGGGGTGAGCAGGGTCTGTGGGGCTGGGTCCTGGGAGAACAGTGTGGGTGGGACTGGGTTCCAGAGGGAAAGGATGCAGGGGAGAGCTGTGTGGTATAGGTGGGGTCCCAGAGGTGCAGGTTGGGGGGGCCAGTGTTGCTGTATGTGGGGGTCAGGGTGGGAAGTGGGGACAGAGTGGCTGGGGGGAGCAGGGTGGGCACGGGGGAGGGAGCAGTGGGTGCTGGGCCCTGCTGTGACCCCGCCACGTTGCCCACGCAGGACGAGGAGGAGAGCCTGAATGACGTGGGCTATGACGACATCGGGGGCTGCCGGAAGCAGCTGGCTCAGATCAAGGAGATGGTAGAGTTGCCCCTCCGCCACCCAGCCCTCTTCAAAGCCATTGGTGTCAAGGTATCGTGAGCCCGGCTGGGTGGGGCCATCTCAGCCAATCCCACAGCTGGCCGGTTCCTGCTGCTGGGACATGCCTGGATAGACACCCCTCTGCCCCCACCCCAGAGGTGGCTGCATCTCACCACTGAGTGAGGGGTCCCTGTATAAACAGCTCTGATGCCCCAGGCTCAGAGCTGCTCCCGCCTCTCAGAGCAATGGGCTCAGACTGTCTGGAGGCTCAGGTGGCGTCCGTGTGTCCATCACATACCCTGGCACATTTTCTAGCTCTTCCTCCCAGCCATGAGGGTTGGCAGCGTAATTCTTAGCGGAAGCTGCAGCCCTGGTACCCACATGCTGGGTCTCCAGATATGGGCCTAGACATGGGTCTCCCGTCTGGCCTGGGTTGTCCCCAGAGCAATCTGGATGGATCTCCTCCCTCCACACCCCCGCACAGGACCATTTTATCCCCAATTAGCACCGCAGGCACCTCTCCTCCTGATGGGACAGTGGTTCTGGGGCATCTCCCCCCCCCCCCCGCGTCTCATCCCTGCCCAGGGAGGCTGTGTTGGGAACGTCTCCCATGGGGTTCCTCTTGCCAACCGGGTCTGTTCCCTGCTCAGCCGCCCCGGGGCATCCTGCTGTACGGCCCACCCGGCACTGGGAAAACGCTGGTGGCCCGAGCTGTGGCCAATGAAACTGGAGCCTTCTTCTTCCTCATCAATGGTGAGAGATGCCAGGCAGGAGGGGAACCTGGCCATCCATCTGTCCATCCACCCATCTCTGATCGTCCTTACATGTGTCCATTCTTCCCCACATGGCCATCCATCTGTCTGTCCACCCATCTCTGATCGTCCTTACGTGTGTCCATCCTTCCCCACGTGGCCATCCATCTGTCTGTCTACCCATCTCTGAACATCCTTACAGGTGTCTGTCCTTCCCCACGTGGCCATTCATCCTTCCATGCACACATCTCTGGTCGTCCTTACATGTGTCCATCCTTCCCCACGTGGCCATCCGTCTGTCCACCCATCTCTGATCGTCCTTACATGTGTCTATCCCCTGATGTCTATCCCCACATCCAGCATTTCTCAATCGCCCCTCATGGTCTCCGGCTGCCCTCCCTTGGTGCTGCCCGTTCCTCAGTGCCCGCCCTCCCTCAGTGCCCAGCCTCCCTCATGGCATGCCCCCAGTTTTCCTTCACCCTGGTGATTTCCTGTGCTAGCTGCTGATGCTACCTGGTTTGGTGCCCGGTGGCAGGCATGGAGGTCCCCTGTGCCCTGTGATTTTCATGGCTCCCTGACCTCTTGCTCAGGATTCCCTCCTGCTCTGATGGTGAGTGGCCGGACCCTGCCATAGCCCTGCAGCATCATCCCTCTATGGACTGCCCTGTACCCCACCCCAGAGGCAGCTGCCTCTCACTGCCAGGCCAGGGTTCCCTTTATAAAGAGCCTGTGTGCCCTCCCAGGCCCGGAGATCATGAGTAAGCTGGCAGGCGAGTCAGAGAGCAACCTGCGCAAAGCCTTTGAGGAGGCCGAGAAAAATGCGCCGGCCATCATCTTCATCGATGAACTGGATGCCATTGCCCCCAAGAGAGAGAAGGTGAGATGGGGTGCGGGGGCCCTGTATGAACAGCTCCCATGCCCCTCCCCAGAGGCAGCTGGATCTCAACACTGGGTGTGGGATCCTGTGTGAATGACGGAACCCGTCAGAGTTATAATTGATGATACAGACTCACGGGACGGTCTCACGCACTAGGGAAATGTGTTCTAGATGGAAATATTCTAAGGTGGGTGCATGATTGTTTGAAATACCAAACTCAAAGCATCATTATCAATGGCTGGTCTCTGTGGTGGGCGATGACAGACCCAGGAGTTATGGTCTCAAATTGCAATGGAGGAGGTCTAGGTTGGATATTAAGAAAATCTTTGTCACTAGGAGGGTGTGAAACACTGAAATGGGTTCCCTAGGCCAGGGAGTGCTGGAATCTCCTTTCTTAGAGGTTTTTGACAAAGCCCTGGCTGGGATGGTTTAGTTGGGGTTGGTCCTGCTTTGAGTGGGGGTTAGACTATCTCCTGATGTCCTTCCCACCCCTAATCAGCTGTTTCTGTGAATGGTTCACTGTCAAACAAGGAGGGTGGATCTAATGAGGTCCCTCAGGGATCAGTCCTGTATCCGTTTCTATTCAATATTTTCCTTGCTGACTTGCCTAATGGAGCAGGGGAGAGTGTGTTTATAAAGTTGGTGAATGACACCAAGTGGGGGGGGGGGGGGCAGGCGGGCTTCAAGCACTTTGGTGGCCAGAACTGAAATTCAAAGCCATCTTGACAAATTGGAGAACTGGTCGGAAATCAACAAGATGAAATTCAATAAAGACAAGGACAACTTCACTTAGGAAGGAAAAATCAAATGCACAACTACAAAATGGGGAACAGCTGGCTAAGCGCTTGGACAGCTGAAAAGACTCGGGGGGTTAGAGGATCACAAATCGAATCCGAGTCAGCAATGCGATGCAGCTGCGAGAAAGGCTGAGGTCATTCTGGGGTGTGTTAGCAGGAGTGCGGTCTGTAAGACACGGGAGATAACTGGCCTGCTCTGCTGGACGCTGGTGGGGCTTTGATGGGAGTCCTCTGCCCCGTTCTGGGCACGGTGCTTTAGGAAATTGGAGAGAGGCCAAAGGAGCGCAACAAAAATGATGAAAGGTTTAGAAAACGTGACCTGCGAGGAAAGGTTAAAATGGGCCATGTTCACTGTCAGAAAAGAGGAATGAGGCGGCACCTGAGAACAATTTCCAGTAGTTCAGGCAGGCTTTGACAAATCCGCCAGACACCGAGGGGCCAGCTCCAACACCGAGGCCGGGATTTGTTGAGCCCATGTTAAGGGCTGTTCTAAAGCGGACGGGGATCGATTCTTTTCTGTATCCCCTGAGAGTAGAAGAAGCCGTAACGGGCTTAATCTGCAGCAGAGGAAATGTAGGTTAGATGTTAGGCGAAGCTTTTGAACCCTCAGGGGAATGAAGCCCCGAGTCACCACCCAGGGAGATTGTGGCGTCCCCGTCAATGGGCGTTTCTAAGAGCAGGTTGGACAAACCTCTATCAGGGACTGTCTAGATTTACTTGGCCTGGCCTTAGCAGGGGGGCTGGACCTGATGGCTAGAGCCCTGCAAATCCGCGGATATCCGCATTATATCTGCGGATATCCGCATCTGCGAATACAGTGTGGATATCCACAGACCATTTCTTGCAGATGCAGATCAGATACGGATCCACATATTTTTATCTGTGCAGGGCTAGAGCCCTGCAAATACGCAGATATCCACAGATATCCTCATTATATCCGCATCCGCGGATACAACGTGGATATCCGCAGACCATTTCTTGCAGATGCAGATTGGACACGGATCCACAGGTTTGTATCCGCGCAGGGCTCTACTGATGACCTCTCAAGGTCCCTTCCAGCCCCCCTTTTGGATGATAATTTATCATAAAGATGGGGCACCCCCTGGCTGTTAGATGCCTGGTCCCTGGTACACACGCAGGCCTGCCCAGTCCGAGTGAGAAGAGCACGGGCCCCTTGGGTATCCTCAGCCTGGCATCAGGTAGCGCTGTGTTGCTGTGTCCATGGCTCAGGCCCGGCGCAGAGCTGGGGGTCTTTGCGGTCACTGGTGCTGCGAGTCTCCCCGTTCTCAGCCTGCACCCTCTTGCTCCATTGCAGACCCATGGGGAGGTGGAGCGCAGGATCGTGTCCCAGCTGCTGACGCTCATGGACGGCCTGAAGCAGCGCTCCCACGTCATCGTCATGGCTGCCACCAACCGGCCAAACAGCGTCGACCCTGCCCTGCGCAGGTTTGGTAGGTGCCCAGTGGTGCGGGGGGGCCGCCCAGTGCCCTCGCCCCATAGGGCAAGTCAATCCTGCATTGAAAATCCTGGCTTGCTGTCTTCCCCGTGCCCCTGAACTACCTGGCAATACAACCCAGGAGTCCTGGCTCCCAGCCTTCTGCACTAACCACTAGACACCACTCCCCTCCCAGAGCTGGATGGGACCCAGGAGTCCTGGCTCCAAGCCCCCCCACTCTGATTTCCAGCCCCCGGACTGCACTCCTGGGGCATGAGGGCTCCACCCTCCGTGTGCACCTGCAGGGGGTAATGCTGGGGTGCCTCCCACACATGCACCCCTTCCCCAGGGCGCTTTGATCGCGAGATCGACATCGGGATCCCAGACTCGGTCGGGCGGCTGGAGATCCTACAGATCCACACCAAGAACATGAAGCTGGCCGACGATGTGGACCTGGAGCAGGTGAGGGGGCAGGGCTGGATGGTGGTGTGTGTGTACGCAGGTGTGTGGGGAGGGCCAGGAGTCTGTGTGTATGGAGGGAGGATCATGTGTACCTGGGTACCAGCTATGGCAGGGGAGATGTGGCCCTTCCCCTGTGGCTGGCTGGCCCCTCCCCTCCCCTGCCTGGTCCCTCCCCTGCCCACAGCTGTCCGTGGCCCTGGCCCTGTCTAGCCCCTCCCCCCGTGGCCCTGTTTTCTGGCTCCACCCCCCCGTGGCCTGGCATGAGGTGCCCTGTGGCTGCAGGTGGCCCGCGAAACACATGGGCACGTGGGCGCAGACCTCGCGGCGCTGTGCTCCGAGGCGGCGCTCCAGGCTATCCGCAAGAAGATGAGCGTCATCGATCTGGAGGACGACACCATCGACGCGGACATCCTCAACGCCATGGCCGTCACCATGGACGATTTCCAGGTAAGCTGGCAAACCCTGCCCTGGGTCCTGCCCACCAGGCTGGGTACCCGCCCCCAGCCCAAGGCCACGCCCCTCAGCCTCTGCTTCCCCCCCCAACACACAGTGGGCTCTTGGCCAGAGCAACCCGTCTGCGCTGCGGGAGACCGTGGTGGAAGTGCCCCAGGTCTGCTGGGACGACATCGGGGGGCTCCAGGAGGTGAAGCGGGAGCTGCAGGAGCTGGTGCAGGTGAGTGGGGGGCTGCCCTTACTTTGCCTTCCTGGCCTGTCTGGGGTTTGGAGGGGACCCCCCCAAGTGCCAACCCAGGATGGTGGGCGCTCTCCCCACTCAGTGCATGCCCCAGCGTGGTGCTGGTGGGTGACATGCTGCGGATGGGGGCCTCAGTAAGGGGTGCTCTTCCCTTTCATCTTTGCTGGCCTTGATGCCACATCCTGGCACTAGGGGGCGCTGTGCTACAGGGAGTGGGGCAGGGGCACAGTGGGGACACCATGCTGCAGGGAATAGGACAGAGACTCAGTAAGGAGCGCTTTGCTGCAGGAAGTGGTGCACTGTGCTGCAGGGGATGGGGGCTCAGTGGGGTGTATCTCCAAGGTGCAGTGGAGGCAGGGGGCGGTGCTGGTTTTCTGGGTGTCCCCATCCCTGACCTTCAGCTGTTCCCCCCATCCCCCCAGTTCCCGGTGGAGTATCCAGACAAGTTCCTGAAGTTTGGCATGACTCCGTCACGGGGTGTGCTTTTCTACGGCCCCCCTGGCTGCGGCAAGACCCTGCTGGCCAAGGCCATCGCCAACGAGTGCCAGGCCAACTTCGTCTCCATCAAGGGCCCCGAGCTGCTCACCATGTGGTTCGGGGAGTCCGAGGCCAACGTGCGCGATGTCTTCGACAAGGTGTGGGGGGCGTGGACTGCTGACCCAGCCGGGCCTTGGGTTACCCTTCCCCACCCTTCTGGGGGTCCCCCCACTCAGCCAAGGTTTGGGGGGTCCTCCCATCTGCTTGGCCAGGCCTCAGGATACTGGGGGGCCAAAGGGAACCTCTCCACTGCGTCTACCTGTTGGGTCATCATGGGCCCTCAACCTCCCCTCCACCCCGTTCTCCATCCGCACACACCCCACTGTGTCCCTCTGCGCCCCAGGCCCGCCAGGCCGCCCCCTGCATCCTGTTCTTCGATGAGCTGGACTCCATCGCCAAGGCGCGGGGCGGTGGTGCAGGGGACGGCGGGGGAGCAGCCGACCGCGTCATCAACCAGATCCTCACCGAGATGGACGGTATGACCAACAAGAAGACGGTCTTCATCATCGGCGCCACCAACCGGTGAGGCCTTCCTGCCCTGCTGATCTGGCAGATGCTGCTCCCCAGGCGTGGCTGTGGGAGGGGGGGGACACGCCCCTCTGCACCCATCCTCCTGTGTGCCCCTGCACCATGGGAGAGCTGGCCATGGGGAGGGAGCTGAGGAGCCTGCCCCACCACCATCTCTGAGAGCCTAGAGGAGGCTCCAAGGGGCAGGTGTGGGGCAAGATCCCTGGGAACAAGGGGGCAGATGAGGATCCCTGTGTAGCAGGGACAGGGCAGGGTCTATGTGGGGTGTGGGGGGGGGCAGGCTCCATGGTGTGGGGGAAGGTCCCTTGGATGCACAGAGCTCCTGGGGTTTTCTCACTTTGTTGCAGGGAAGGCCAGCAGTGGGGGAGGGTGTGTGTGAGAGTTTCCCCCTCTCTGGGGACGCCCTAGGGCAGGATGTCCTCTAGGATGAGTGTTGGATTGGGGTTGAGGCCCCATCTCCCTGTCGGCTCCCCCTAGTCCAGACATCATCGACCCGGCCATCCTGCGTCCTGGGCGGCTGGACCAGCTCATCTACATCCCGCTGCCCGACGACGCCTCCCGCGCGGCCATCCTGAGGGCCAACCTGCGCAAGTCGCCTGTTGCCCAGGTGAGTGCGTGCGCCCCACCATGTCACCCCACATCATGCCTTGCTGCAGCTCCTCTCCCAGCCCCACACCTCTCTGGTCTCATGCAGCCGCAGCTTTGCCAATGCTCCTCATTGGATCCTGAGACTTGCAATCAATGGTTTTTCCCTAAATCCCCAGCTCCCGGACTCATGGGAATACAGGGGAACTTCAGCCTTTATGTATGTGAAGAAATTGTTTTCTAGTTCATGTGGTTGTAGAGAGAAGCTGGAAAATGTGACTCCAGGCTGCAAAGAAAGAGAGTGCAGCTTGCACCGGTCAGTTTTTAAAGCTCAGGATTTTTAGGTTGGTCTCATGGCTCTTTTTCCATAGGCCCGGCTTGGGGCTGGCAACACAGTGGCTTCCTAAACTCACCCTGTGGGGAAAATGGCACTGTGTGTGTGTGTGTGCGTGCGTGCATGCACATCCATGCCTCTGGGCAGAGTGTGTATGTGCACACACGCCCCAAGGCAGACCCCGAGTGTGTCTACAACCTGGGGGCACAGAAGTGGAGCTGCTCACCCACAAATCCACCTCCCCAGAGGCCACGAGCTAAATCCTGCTCTGTGTCAGGCTGGTGTAAATATGTTAGGGCTGGTGAGGCACCTCCAGATTCCTGCATTTTTGGGAGCAGAGCCTGGCCCTTACAGTCCAAGACAAGGGCACCCTTTGTAATGGGGCAAGGCCCTGCCCCCCTGACTCCCCTGAACATTTCTATGAAAATGAAAAAACCTCCCATTTTCATCTAAATTGTTCCATGGGATTTTTTTCCCCAGCAGAAATTAGAATACTGAAGAATTTCTGTCAAAATCCCAAATATTTTGATTCTGAAAGCCTGCCGCAGTACCTCATGGGAGTTGTAGTTCAGGATCTTCATGTCCTACTCTATGGACCAGACTTCTTGACCAGACTACATCTCCCATGATGCACCATGGTCTCCCCTCTTGGCAAGGGGAAGTGTGCAGCATGGGAGATGTAATGTGGCTAGGAAGTCTGGTTTATGGAGTAGACTGGGGGCATGAGACTATTAAACTACATCTCTCATGGGGCTCCCTGGTCTCCAGTCTTGGTGAGAGGAGGTGGTGCATCATGTGAGGCTGTAGCCATCGTGCATCATGGGAGATGTAGTCTGCACAGGGATCCTGGTCCATAGAGGAGAACGGGGATGTGATGCAACCCAACTACAACTCCCATAAGACATGAGGGCAGCAATTCAGAATCAAGGTATTTCTGTTTTGGTGGATTCGGGTTCTCGGTGAAGAACTCAGATTTTCCACAGGAAATGGACATGGTTGATGGAAGAAGGGTTTGTCCAGAACCTGATGGTCAGAAAACAGATCAGATGGAAGAACTGTCTCTCTCCCTAGCCCCCTGGGCTGTGCTCCCCTTCCCCACCAATGGGCTGCCCTCGCCCCCAAACACCCTGACTGGCTATGTCTCTCTCCCTTTCCGCCCTCCTCCCAGGATGTGGACCTGAACTACCTGGCCAAGATCACCCATGGGTTCTCGGGTGCAGATCTCACTGAGATCTGCCAGCGCGCCTGCAAGCTCGCCATCCGCGAGGCCATCGAGATGGAGATCAAGGTGGAGCGGGAACGCCAGCGCCACCTGGATGCTGCCATGGTATGGGGGGGCAGGGATGGAGGGGATCCTATGGGGCACACCCCTCCCTGCTCCAAGTCATTGGGCAGGTTTGAACCCCCAGCGCCCCAGCACGGCCAGAGTGACCCCCTCGCTGGGTGATTCCCCAAGCTATGCCTCCTGCCCCTTGTGGCCCCCCCACCAAGCCAGAGAGAGGGCAGCATGCTGCAATCACACGGCCCTTGCTGGCCACGCAGAGGCCCAGCCTTGGGTCGGCTGAGCAGGGCCAGGCCGAGCGTGATTGTGTCGTCCCCACCTCCATGCGTAGGACGACGACTACGACCCGGTGCCCGAGATCCGGCGGGATCATTTCGAGGAGGCCATGCGCTTCGCCCGCCGCTCCGTCAGCGACAACGACATCCGCAAGTACGAGATGTTCGCCCAGACGCTGCAGCAGAGTCGTGGCTTCGGCAACTTCCGGTAGGGGGCAGAGCCGCCAGCATTGCTCACAGCTCTGGGATCCCCACCCGCCAGCACCCTCTGGGGTCCCCCTAGTCCTGCCAGCACCCTCTGGGGTCCCCCTAGTCCTCCCAGCACCCTATGGGGTCCTCCTAGTCCTGCCAGCACCCTCTGGGGTCCCTCTAGTCCTGCCAGCACCCACTGGGGTTCCCCCACCCTGCCAGCACCCTCTGGAGTCCCCCTAGTCCTGCCAGCACCCTCTGGGGTTCCCCCACCCTGCCAGCACCCTCTGGGGTCCCCCTATCCTGCCAGTACCCTCTGGGGTCCCCCTAGTCCTGCCAGCACCCTATGGGGTTCCCCCACCCTGCCAGCACCCTCTGGGGTC
>ML685915.1:152680-172318 GCA_007922175.1 Pelusios castaneus | reverse complement strand
GGGGGGGGGGGGGGGGGCGGGATGAGAGGTGGATTCTGGAGTGGGGAGGATGGGGGGCAGAGAATGAAAACAACATGATTCTGGGACAGTAGACAACACAACAGACATTACACAGGGCTCCCTCACCCCGTGCTGGGATGCGGCCACTTCTGGAGTGGGTCGGGAGACTGTTTACACCGGAGTCCCCTGCCCAGTATAGGTATCAGGATACCAGGGTTCAGTTCCCAACTCTGCCCCTGCCCTGTAGTTCCCTTCCCCTCATGGTGCCTCAGTTTCCCAGCCTCTGTAATTGGGGTAATGGTGTTGCATACTGTGTGGCCTGAGGGTCCCTAAAACCCATCATTGCCCACTTGTGCCCCGGGCAGGGCTGGGGGGGGAGGGTTGCTGAGAGTCCTGATAAGGGCATTCAGAGTGGGGTGTGGGTTGCTGGGGGGCCGGGGCAGGCACTAGTGACTGTCCCCCTGCCCCAATCCCATCCCAGTGGGTAGCACCCTCTTGGGGTAGTCGAGATGATTTCATGCTGAGTCCATTACTCACCCGCGCAGCGGAGGGGGCAGGCCAGCCTTTCTCCTGTCCCCCCCGCTCCCGGATATGTGGCCCCTGTGGGGCAATTTCCACCGTGGCTCCCAGCTAGATGCATTGCGACAGGCTGCAGGGGGCGGGGAATGGGGGAGGGAGGGCGTTGTGTAAGGATCAACCCTCCCCTCCCCATCAGGGCCCCAGAGAGAGATGCTGAAGAAATCTGAGCCCTGCAACCCGTTCTGAGATGGGGGAGGAGCAGGGGGCCGAAGTGGGAGATCAAACAGGGACCCCCACCTTCCAGGTAATCCCCACTGGGCCAGAAAAGGAACAGAAGGTTCCTAAGGGGCTGGTTAACAACGCTGAATTGCTCAGTAACAGCAATCAGAACGTCACGAAATGTAACTTTTCGCAGAGGCCCAGACTAAATGTGCCCCTAATTTAAAAGAACACCACACTGAAGACCCAAAAACTGCCACCGCGGCCAAACAGCAGAGTAAAAGGGGTGGGTAGACATTAAAGGCATCCTTTAAAAGTTGGATGTCAAATCCCGCTGAGGAAAACAGAGAGGAACATAAATGCTGGCAAAGCAAGTGTAAAAGTATCATGAGGGAGGGCAAAAAAGAATTTGAAGAGCAATTAGCGAAAGGCACAAAAATGAGGAAACATTGGTTTAAGTACATCAGACTCCGCAGAGCCACCAGACAAGCTCCAGGAAAACAAGACCATTGTGGAGAAGCTAAATGAATTCTTTGCCTCTATCCTCACTGCAAAGAACGAGAGAGATTCCCATCCCTGAGCCAGTCTTTTTCTGGGACAAATCGGAGGCGCTGTCCCAGCTTGAGGTGTCATTAGGGAAGATTTTGGAGCAAACTGATAAATTAATCAGTAATAAATCACCAAGACCAAATGGTACCCAGCCAGGTGTTCTGAAGGAACTCAGGTGGGAAACTGCAGAACTCCTAACTGTGGTATAACAAACAAGGAGTCCTGTGGCTAATTAAAGACTAATTTATTTATCACATGACCTTTTGTGGGAGAAAATCCCAGAAGAAGTGGGATTTTCAAGCACGAAAGCTCATGCATTAAGTAATTTGTTAGTCTTTAAAAGTGCCACAGGACTCTTTTTCGGTTTGCTGAACTAGACTAGCAGGGATCCCCCTTTGGAACTCGTTAACTGTGGTATGTAACTTACCATATTAATTAGCTCCTGGACCAGATGACTGGCAGATAGCTAATGTGATGCCGATCTTTAAAAAATGGCTTGAGAGGCGATCTTCGCAATTACAGGCTGGTAAACCTAATTTCAGTACCAGGCAAGTTGGTTGAAATTACAATAAAGATCAGAATATCAGATACATATGATTTGCTCTGGAAGAGTCAATATGGCTTTTTAAAAAGGAAATCGTGCCTCACCGATCGATTGGAATCTTTGTAGGGGTCAAAAACATGTAGATAAGGCTGATCCGGCAGATAGTGTACATGGACTTTCAGAAAACCTTTGGCAAGGTCCCAGAAAGGCTCTTAAGCAAAATACGTGATCATGGGGTAAGAGGGAAGGTCCTCTCCTGGATCAGTAACCTGTTAAAAGATAAGTTTCAAAGGGGTTGCTGTGTTAGTCTAGTTCAGCACAACAGACAAGTCCTGTGATACTTTTAAGGACTAACACATTTATTTATCGCATGAGCTTTCATGGGAGAAAATCCCACTTTGTCAGGCACTTGAAGATGGGGAACTTTCTCCATCCTCAAGCATCTGATGAAGTGGGATTTTTTCCCCACAAAAACTCATGCGATAAATAAATGTGTTAGTCTTTAAACGTGTCACAAGGCTCCTTGTTTATCCTGCTGTTCTGTTAAAAGACAGGAAACAAAGGGTAGGAATAAAGAGTCGGTTTTCTAAGTGGAGAGGAGTAGATAGCAGGGTCCACCAGGGCTGTAGCAGAATCAGAGCTGTTCGACATATTAAGAAATGATGATCCAGAAAAGAGGATGAACAGTGGTGGCAAAGTTTACAGATGATATTAAAATGCTCAGAATAGTTAAGTCCAAGGCTAACTGCGAAGCGTTACAAAGGAATCTCACAGAACTGGGTGAATGGGCAAGAAAATGGCAGATGGAATTCAACGTTGAGCAGGAGAAAGTAATGCACGCCGGGAAACATAATCCCAGCGATACACACAAAACGATGGGGTCTAGATTAGCTGTTCTAACTCAAGGCGCAGCCCTGGAGTCAGCCCCTGGACTGTTCTCAGAAAACATCTGTGCGACGTGCAGCAGCAGTCAGAAAAGCACAGAATGTGAGGAACCAACTAAACATCACAATGCCACTCTGTGTAGCCATGGGGTGCCCACAACTTGAATATCACCTGCAGTTCTGGGCCCCCCCATCTCAAAGAAGATATATTGGAACCAGAAAAGCACAGGGGACAACAATAATGCCTAGGAGACGGGAACAGCTTCTATAGGAGAGGCTAGAAAGACTGGGACTGTCCCTCTTAGAAAAGAGAGAACGAAGGAAAGATGTGATAGAGGTTTATGAAAGCAGGAATAAGGTGAAGGAAGGGAATAGGGAGAAGTTATTTACCCCTTCACGTAATGCAAGCACCGGGGTCATGCAGTGAAATTAACAGGCAGCAGGTTTAAAATGAACGAAAGGAACTGCTTCGTTACACTGTGAAGGGTTAACCCATGGAACTCCTTGCCAGGGGATGTTGTGAAGGGCAAAAATATGGCAGGGGTCAAGAAAAAGCAGAAGTTCCTGGCAGACAGGCCCATCAATGGCTGTTAGCCAAGCAGGTCAGAGCTGCACCCTCATGCCCTGGGGGCCCCAAACCTCTGATGGACAAGCTGGGACAGGACGATAGGCCGGATCACTCGCTAATTGCCCTGTTCTGACTGGTCCCACTGAAGCACCTGGCACAAGCAACTGTCAGAGGCAGGGAGCTGAGCTAACTGGGCCACGGGGCTGACCCAGAACATCTGTTCTCATGGCCGTTGGCAGGAGGGAGATACAGGGCTCGGTAGGGGTGGCGTTGAAGGTCGGTGGCCAGGTGTGTGGGAATAGGTGGGCTGATAGCTGGGGGACAGACAGGGGTATAAGGGATGGCGGTGGATGCATGGGGGTGGGGGGTGGCCAAAGCTGGGATCATGGGGCTGCGAGTCAGGATTTGAGGGGCACCAGCCTAGCTGGGTGAGGGGATTTCTCCAGCGCTCACTAGCGCATGTGCTCTGTGGCATATGAATCCCAGCCAAGCAGGTGCCAGACTGGGAGATTTTCCAGCCGCCCGTAAAAATCAGGGTTTATTTACCTCCATTGATGGTTCTTAAGGGCTGCCGTGACCCTGAGTCCTGGCAGTGGGGGGGCACCTTAAGCATCAGCCCAGCAGGGCAGCCCCTGTCCAGTCCCGGGGAGATAGCTGGAGAGATATGGGGGGCAGGTAGCCGGGCAGGGGTGGTGGTGGAGGAATTTGGGGGTGGAGGGGGGATGGAGGGCTGTAGGGTGGGGGATGGATATGTAACAGGGACACGCAGAAGCGTCCATCTGAAGCGGGTCCCCTGGCGATGGCATCAGATCCTGGCCCACGTTTCCCCTCCTGGATGCCAGCACCGAGGAGCCGGGTTCACTGGCCCTTTGTGGCACAGGACAGAGACCAGCTCCTGGCCAGTGTCCGGGTGGGACCATCCCCTTGTGCAGCGGCCTGGGGCTCAGATTCAAACTCAGCCTACCCCACCTCTGGCAGAGGGGGCGAGAACAGAGCCGGCCATGGAGACCCAGTCCGTGTATTTCCCAGCACCACCCGTCCCTGAGGGGACCGACCCGTACCCCATAGCCCTGCTGGTATTCCTCACACCCAACCCGCAGCCCTGCGCTCCTGTCGTGTACCCGAATACAGTCGTATCCCTTTAAATCAGAGGAAGGAACTTGGGGGGCACAACAGGGCCTGGGCCAACCCCCCTAGGGGGCAGGGAGGGAGCATCACTCAGCCCCGCTTTGCTCCAGGTCCGCCCCATCTCAGCCCACATTGTGGTGCCCGGCCTTGAACCTCAGCTCAGCCCTGACCCCAACCCCTGACCCCAGCTATGGGGGGGCAGGTGGTGTGGACGGGGTAAGGGGGGGCATGGGGTAAAAGGTTTGGGGACCACTGTTTAAATGGCTTGTGAGTCTGGTAGCGGTGATCTCTGGGTTCTGTCTTGGAGACGCTGCCAGCTCCCGTCCCAAGCAGCTGCGGGGCAATGGGGGCAGCTGGCCCTGGCCCGGTTCTCTGTGACCCAGCTGTGCCCGCCCGGCCCTCCCCAGTGCTCTCTGTAAACGGCAAAAGACCCAGCCGGCCCCAAAGCTCGTCCCTCCTGCTCCAGCCACGGAAATGCAGCCACTTCAGGGGAGGGGCATGGCAGCTCAGCAGACGCCGCTGGCACTGGGTCCCCCTTGTGGTGGGAGAGATGATGCCCCCAGGAGTGAGACAGCATGGACTGCCCTAGGCTGATGGGGAAGGGAGGGGCTCGTTAGACCGTGGGGGGGCCGGTGCGGGGAGGGAGGGGGGGAGCTGCAGCAGCTCTGACCACCCGGCTCTGTTTACATAAAGGGCTTAGTGCTAACACCCAGTTGGCAGGGATGGGCGGCGGGTCACTGGGGGGCGGGGACTTAGCTGATCCCTGCCGGCTGTCATGCCAAGAAACCAATTCCTAGCCCCCCCCCCCGCTTTCTTGGCCCCCTCCTCAGCCACAGCCTCCAAATAGCCAGGTTAACGAAGGGCCGACCAGTTAGTCTGTCCCAGCTGGGATCCCGCTTCCCAGCATCCCCAGTACAGGCCTGGAATGCAGCACGGTCTAGTGGTTAGAGCTGTGGGGGGGAATCAGGACTCCTGGGTTCTGCCCCTGCCTCTGGGAGGGAGTGGGGTCCAGTGGTTAGAGTAGGGTTTGCGATGGGTCAAGACTCCTGGGGTAGACTTTCTGTGCACCGTGGGCACATCCCCTGCTCTTCACAGGCCTCATTCCGTCTCTCCGGGATGTCGCTCCCCAATTCTCAGTAAAGGCGGAGCCAGGAGCAATCGCCATCAAGGCGACCAGATTCCCAGTTAGTGTAAACAGGCGTCACTCTGCTGGAGCCAATGTGGTGGGATCCCTGGCTGGCATCACTGGGGCCGGATCCCCAGGAGTCGCACTGCCGGAGTCAATGGGGTGGGCTCCCCGGCAGCCGCATCTCCAGCTCTGTATTTCCACTGGGGCTGTGACGACAAACTTGTCCTTCAAAGCCCAGCGGCCAGGCCTGTAACAAACACCACCCAGGGCCCCAGGATGGAAACCGAATTCCAACCAAACCACTCCACAGCTCCCTCTCCTGCCACTCAGCCTCAGCGAGGTCAGGGCACCGAAGGGTCGCTCGAGAGCCCAGACACAGGACTGGATGGCAGACGTAGCTGGGGCTGCATTAGCCGGGATACCACGTACGGGGGACAGGAACTCCCATGCTTCAGGGTACCCCCTCAACAGCTTGCGGTCAGGCAGGAATTTTCTTTTGAGCGGGGGTTGCTCCATCTTTAGCCTAACAGGGTTAACAAGCTAGGTGGGCCCCTGGCTCTGATCTGGGGGGCAGGGCTGCTGCACCTAATCCTGCATTCCAGTATCAATCCAGAGGTCCCCCCAGCAACAATGAGGTAACAGGAGAGGGGGTGCAGGTGTCCTCGTCCGTGGGGTGCAGGGATGGGGGGGTCTTGGTTACGAATGGGGTGTGAAGCGAGCAAGGGCTCTGGAGCAGAGCAAAGATGCGGACGGGAGCTGGGCTGTGTAGGAGCACAGGGTATGGGGGAGGATTTGGCCCAGGGGGGGAGGATGCAGGGCAGAGGGCTGAGAGCCAGGAAGGCCTGGAAGGGTGGGGTGCATGGATTGGCTGGGATGGGGTGAGAGTAGCTGGGCCAGGCGGAAAGGGGATGGGGATCCTGGACTGGCTGGAGAGAGGCGGGGGACGGGGGTACCTGGGCTGGGTCATATCCTTCGTACATTTCACCACCTGAGCAGGATGGGAAGTTGCCCCAGGGACTTGGGTAACTCCTGCCAGGGCGGGGCCTGCTGGGAAGCAGGAGGTGGGGGGGGCAGAACAGGAAGGGGGAGACTGGCAACTCTGAGAAACATATTTCTCTGGGTGCCCCCCCCCACATCACCTCTGGCAACAAGGTTCCCCCCAGTCTAGCAGAGAGCCAGCACCCTCCTCCACCGTCTCCTGCCCACGGTGTACAGCTCCCCACACCCCCCTCTGCACACAGGGTACAGCTTCCTGCTGCCCCTTTGCCAGCCCCCCACACTTGGGGTACAGCCCCTCAGTTCCCCTTCCCGCAGCAGTGGTTACCTTGTGTCCTGAGCCCCATGCGGCGGACGTAGGGGTCGCCTTGGGGGACGGTGCCAGGGCCCATCCTGACCCAGCGGACATGTTGGTCCTTGGCCGGGCGCCAGTGTGAGTTTCCCCAGCAGGATCTGCCGGGGCCTCTGGATCTCGTCAAGGGGAGGCTGGGCCAGTGACACACTCCAGGCCCTGAGCTTGGAGAATCCCCGACCCAGCCCTCCCCCAGAGAGCACCTGGGGTGCGGGGAGGGGAAAGGGGATGGGGCAGTGCCCACCTCCTGCGCGGGGAGGGGGAGCTCCCCAGCTTTGGAGCTGAGATGCTGGGACTGGCTGGATCATCCATCAGTGTCTGTCGCTGTGTGGAGCGGGGTCTAGTGGTTAGAGTATTTGGGAGTGGATAGGGACAGGGAGGGAGCCGGACTCCTGGGTTCTGTCCTGGCTCTGGGACGGAAGTGGGGTCGAGTGCTTAGCCAGGGGTGAGGCGGCTGGGAGCCAGGCCTCTCAAGCTGCATTCCTCGCCCTGCTACTGCTTGACCTCCCTGAAGAACCCAGGAGTCCTGGCCTTTCCCCCCCCAAACACTCTAACACACCAGACCCCGCTCTCCTTTCCAAGCTGGGAACAGAACCCAGGAGCCCTGCCTTTGCCAAGGGGTGACTTCATTCCCTGGCCACATAGCAGCGGGGAGTGTCTGCGGAGTGAGACGGCTGTGTCTGGGGATGGACCGGCCGACCGAGGGGTATCTCTGTCGGCCAAGCCGGGTGACTGATTCATGCCCCCACCCGCTTGTGCAGGAATTCATACTGCCTGGGCCATATCCGGCTGGGATTAGGCCTGTCAGGCCAGGCTGTTCTGTAACACAGGCTGCGTCACCGGCATGGTTCATGGGGAGGGACATCACCTGGGGGGCCTGGCCAGGATCTGCTGGGCCAGCCGGACAGTGCTAGGAGATCCCGGGGGAGCAGGCAGGGGGATTCGGGGTGGAGAGGGGTGAAGCGGATGATTAGCATGAAGCCAGCTGGGGTTAAAGGGCAGAGGCTGTGTGGCTTAGTGGCTTGGTGCTGGCCTTGGATGCATGGGTCCTGTTCCAGCTACAGACCCGTGGGGCAACCCTGAGCAAATCCCTTCTCCTTAGGGTCTCCTCCCACCCTGCGAGCACATTGGGGCAGGGGTTGGTTCTCAATGTGTCTGCAGCACCCAGCCCAGTGGGGCCCTGATCTCCCTTGGACTTAGCCGGTGACATTTGTTAGAAGAGCCCCAATTCATCCTGCCCTTCTCCTAGGAACGCGGGAACTGCCTGGCTGGCTCAGCCCTGAGGATCCCAGCACCATGAGGGGCCAGCACCAGATGCCTCACAGGACTGTGTCAGATCCCTGATGTTGCAGATGGGGGATAATCTGTCCCCCTTCACCCCTTCCCTCCCCCCTGGTCTCAAGCCCTGAAGAGGGAGGTTTTATCTCCCTTCCCACATGTTCATTCCCATTAAGTCTGGCCATTCTCCTCATGCCTAGAGAGGTCCAGTCCTGCTTTGCAGCATGCCAAATTCTTAGCCTCAACAGTTTCCAGTGGCATGGAGTTCCACAGGATAACCACGTGCTGTGTGAAATGGCATTTCCTTAGATCAGGTTTGAATTTGCCACCGCTCAATGCCTCCCTCATGCCCGCCCAGGCACAGCCAGAGCCCTGAGAATGCCAGGGTGGGCCATGATGCTGTGACATCTTGGACTCCGCTTTCTGCAAGAACTTTAAGGGACATGGAGGAGTGTGCATGTGCGCAGAGACATACATGCACACAAACATGCATGCACACAAGCACATGCAAACATACATGTACACATGCAAATGTGCATGCCCGCCCATGTGCTTTCAGGCACACTCACACGCATGAGCGCAGCCATGGACGTGCAGGGCCCTCCCTGCATCCACAATCCCCTGCAAACTTACATGCACACACAGTGTATTCAAACACGTGAATGCTTGGCACACCCATGTCTGCGCACAGGCGCCAACCTGCACACCAGCGAGGCGTAGATGTCACACACATACAGGGGGAGACCTCTCCCACCGGCTGTTCCTGTTGTGAGTCTTCGCCCCGAGCGGATCCCTGGCTGATGCCAGCAGGATGGGGCCTGCGATAACAATATTTTATGGCTTGTTTTTCTCCTGAAATCTTGCATGTCTTCTCGGTGAGTGTGTCAGCTGAGGCCGCCTCTGAGTAGCCCCAACACCCACGGGAAAAGAAGATGCTGGGATTCAGCACTGCTGAGCCAGCCGGCCTCTTTGGAGCAGCTTGTTTGGGGTGCCAAGGGGGGTGCTAAGGAGAAATGGTCTCAGAACAGGAAATTGGCAGGGGCTGGGAGGGGGGGGGGGTGCAGGAGATCGACAGGACTGGGCGGGCTGCACGACCCATTTTCCAACCTTCACAGCATGTGTGGGGCTCAGATCAGGCCTCGGAGGGGCCCATCTCTGCTTGCTTGAGCCCCACTGGGCATTTCAGGTGCAGCAGACGCCAAGCGAGTCAGGATCCACTGGTCTATGCTGGGCGCATGGGTCGGGGATCAGACAGCCAGCATGAAAAATCAGGACACTGGTTTCTTTGGATCAGGGGGAGGCCAAGCTGCAGATGCAAGACAAAGACTGTAATGTCGGGACATCTGAGCGTCCTATTCGTGGCCCAGAAAGACCCAGTTCTGTTGGAGTGGAAGCTTATGAACCAGAATAGGACGGATTGAAGCAGATCAGCCAGGTCCCAGGCACGTATGAGGCCAGCTCGGGAAGCAGAGGGGGGAGCGCACGCTGCTGGGTGGCCAGTAGAGACAGAGGGCTGGGTGCGGAGGGGGCTGACGGACCCGCCGCCCATTGGTGCGATGTACTAGGTGTATCACTGCAGTATCTGGGGTGCCAGTCATGACCCTGAACCCCATTGCGCACGGTGCTGTACGAACACCAAACAAAAGGCAGGGAATCAAGGGGCTGGAGAGCTGCTCTGTGGAGAGGAGACACACACAGCTGGGCTGATACAGGCAGAGCTCCTCTGAATACATTGCTGGGAGCTGTGGGTGGGGGGAGGCAAACACCTGAGTGGGAGAAGAGCTATTGAAGCTGAATATTGGCACCAGCAGAAAGGGGGACAAACTGGCCAGGAATAAATTGGGGCTGGGGATTACAAGCAGGTTTCCAGCTGTAGAGGGTGAGACTCCAGGGGCTGGATGCAAGTGTCCGAGGATATAGCCCCATGTCCTGGGACAGGCCCTGGACAGAGGGGGTAGAGTGAAGACGTACCCCATGAGTTTCCCACGCCTGCCCAGGAACGAAATCAACAGAACCAGGTCGGTGGCCAGGGCTGGCTCCTTCATGACACAGATGCATAGCTGCACTGGGTTGTTTTGACAGCTGCCCCCCCCACGCCCTCCCCACCGCAGGGCGATGGATGGAGGGAGGCTGCCAGACGTGCGGAGGGAGGGACAAAGTTGTGGTCATGGCAAACAGACATGGGCTGGGAGCAGGGCACTGGCCACTGAATTTCTTCCACACCTCTGACAACGCCTTTATTTCGGGGCACGGCCTGGTCTGGATTATTCCAGGCCTGAGTCACTAGCTATGGAGTGTGTGTGTGTAGGGGGGGTGTGGGGGGGTGTTACAAGGCAGATGTTTCCAGCCCTGCCAGCAAATAACACAAAGCGGATTCTTCTGCTAGGAAAATATGCTTTGCACCGGCCCCGCGAGCCTAATTTGGGATGTTATCAAGAAGGCTGCTCCATTTGGCCAGACGCAGCCCCTTTCCCCGTCGCCTCCCCCCTCTGCAGCGGAGGGCGGGGGCTCAGGCGCGCCTCTGGCTAGATCCTGCGCTGGTGCGAATGGGCGTCTTCGATGAACACTGCCTGGGGACAGATTTTCTCCCATTGCTGGCAGGTGAGCTGCAGCCAGTGGGAGGGGAGAAAAAGAGGGTCTCCCAAGTTTGGGCCTCTCTCTGGGTTGAGAAGCAGCATTGGATGGTGCAACGAGTGAACCTCACTGCTGGCTGGTCCGTGCAGTCCTATGTGTATGTCGGGCAAGGGTGATGGATTTCTTCCTGACCCTTCCAGGTTGGGGCTCAGCTCATGCCCTGAAGCATGGGGATGAAAAGTCTCCCACCACTTCGGTTATTATGGGATGGATTCTAAAGCCAGCACAGAGGGTAGAATCCAGACCTAGGTGACTGACTCTGGGAGGGTGTGGGTCATAGGAGGTCAAGGAGGATCCTTCCGCTGCCAAATCTCCAGGCCCAACATGCTGATGGTCATTGGAAGCATCCCCACAGCTTGGAGGCAGCACAGCTTGCTGGCTGGTGCTTTGGCCTGAGCAACAGGAAACTTGGGTTTTAGTCCCAGTTTGGGTGAATTTTACCACCGTTCTGTGCCTCAGTTTCCCTACCTGTACAGAAGGCCATTGACACTGATTTCCTTTGGAAAGTGCTTTGTGATCTGCTGTTTTTGTTGTTGATTACAGCTGCTGAGGCCCACAGGGGCTGGAACCCTTCTGCTGAGCCACGGGGCCAGGGCCAGTTAGTTACTCCCACAGGCTAGAAGAGAGATGGAAGCTCATCAGGAACTAGGGCATGGATGGGGTCCTGCAGAGAAAACCCAGCAATGGCCGGGCCTAGGGAGGAAGCTCAGACAGAGGGTCCTGCTCTGCTGTTTCTGGCTGAATTCGGCTGATACACAGCCTATGATGTTAGGCCAGAGCAGGCCGGGAACCCTGGCACACGGAAACCCTCCGTGCGAATTCACTGAGTGAAACCAGCCTAGTGATCTAACCTAACTGCATCTACACTGCGCCCCAACATGGTACTAGGAGGCGCTGTGCTGCAGCGAAGGGGTTCAATAGGGGGTGCTTTCCCCTGGCAGTCTGGGCTGGCCCCTATGGTCCAGTGTGACACCAGGGGACGTCGCGTTCTGAGCCGGGATGTCCAACTCAACCCTCCCCTTCCTGTCCTAAACTGCCGGGCAATGTGACACTGTTAAAAGCCACCATGTTCCACCCCAGCAGTGGCTGCATTGCAGTGATGGGTAGGAGCAACCCATAGAAATATATCTCTGAATTTTATTAGAAGATTTGAGATGGGGGTTCACTGAATGAACCTCCTCTATCTCCAGTGTGGAAACTGCTTTCACAGGGACCCCCTGACCTGGGTTTTGTAAGAACATAAGAACAACCAGCCTGGGTCAGCCCAGTGTCCATAGAATCATAGAATAATAGGGCTGGAAGGGACCTCATGAGGTCATCTAGTCCAACCCCCTGCTAAAAAGCAGGACCACTCCCCCTAAATCACCCCAGCCAGGGTTTTGTCTAACCGGGCCTTAAAAATCTCCAAAGATGGAGATTCCACCACCTCCCTAGGTAACCCATCCAATGCTTCACCACCCTCCTAGTGGGAAAGTTTTTCCTACTATCCAACCTCGACCTCCCCAGCTGTAATTTGAAACCATTGCTCCTTGGTCTGTCCTCTGTTACCACCGAGAACAGCCTAGCTCCCTCCTCTTTGGAGCACCCCTTCAAGTAGTTGAAGGTTGCTATCAAATCCCCCCTCAGTCATCTAGCCCAATATCCTGTCTTCTGACAGTAGCCAGTGCCAGGTGCTTCAGAGGGAATGAACAGACCAGGGAATTGTCGGGTGATCCATCCTGTCCTCCAGTTCCCGCTTCTGGCACACACAGACACCCAGAGCAGGCGAAGCATCCCTGGCTGTCTTGACTAGTGGCTATAGATAGGCCGGACCTCCAGGAATTTCACTGATTCTTTTCTGAACCCTGTTATATTTTGGCCTCCACAACATCCCCTGGCAATGAGTTCCACAGATTGACTGTGCATCAGGTGAAGAAGCATGTCCTTTTGTTTTAAAACCTGCTGCTTATTCATTTCATCGGGAGGCCCCTAACTCTTGTGTTACGTGAAGGGGTAAATAACACTTCTCTGTTCACTTTCTCCACCCCATTCCTGATTTCATAGATCTCTATCACATCCCATCTCAGGCGTCACTTTTCCAAGTTGAAGAGATCCAGGCTTTTTAATCTCTCTTTACATGGAAGCTGTTTTACCCATTGTTTTGTTCTCCTTTTCTGTATGTTTCCCAGTTCTGATACAGCCTCTTTAAGATGGGGCCGCCAGAACCGCAGCTGGCATTCAAGGGGCGGGCGCACCCTGGATTTTTATAGTTGCATAGTGAGGTTTACTGTCACCCAGTTTTGTAAGATCCCTTTGTAACTCTTCCTAGTCAGCTTTGGCCTCTATCTTATATCATCTGCAAACTTTGCCACTTTACTCTGCCCCGTTTTCCAGATCCTTTATAATTATGGTGAAAAATACAGTTTCTTGGGTGCCTCCACTATTTACACCTCTCTGCTGTGAAAACTGACCAGTGTGCATGTGGACACAAGTGAAAAGAGACTTTTCCGCATTTGGAAAGCTTGCTATGGGCAGCAATGTACATAAAGCAGACTAGCTCACTCTGCTTTGTGAAAAACAAGCATCTAACCGTATTTTTAGATGCCGCGTTATTAACTTTTCTTTTCCCCCAGAAATGTACCATACAAGTGAACGTCTCTTACTCGGCTCGGCTCTTACTCGGTTGCATTCCAGCTGTATAAATCCGAGAAAACCAAAATATTTCTCTGAAGACCCAGTCGTCCGGATTAGTCACCTCATCATTAGACGAGGCTGGTTCACGCTTCTCTAGCAAGGCCCTTAAGGTGGGCACCGTGAACAGGACCTGGCGGTTTTCCAGCTGAACTTTCTCGAGAAGTAACTTGTTCTCCATTCTCCCTCCTTTTCATGTGCAGCTCGTCTCTTCAAAGGCCACCTCCAGCTGAGGAGCCAGGTCCTCAAACCGGTTTCCCTCTGCAATGGTGGTTCTGGGAGATAACTCCTCAGCCTTCGCACTTGATGTATCAGGAAGGCTTTCGCTGGCCAGGGCCCATCAGGCAAGCTACACGCACTCGATATATTTCCTAGTACCTAGCAGCATTCATCAAGGATCTTCCCACTCCAGGGAGGAATAATCGTTTCGTGTCTTCTGGCCAGCGGTGCCCAGGGAATGGCTCTCTCCCCATCCAGCAGTACTCCACTCAACACAGCACTCTTCTTACACCGCCCGTGTCGCTTCATCCTCCTGGTTTCCTCGCCTGGGAACCTTCGGCTCCCTAACGGAGTTGATCCCTAGAATCCCTGCGCCTTCATCTCCCGCATGATGTGCTTCCGAGACTTTGCCTTTCAGGGTGAAGTTACATTCTCCTGGTAATGTCTGGCCCTTCTCTGTGTCTGCTTCCAGGCACCCTACCCCTGAGCTCGCCAATCCGTTACCCACTGCTAGACCTATAAACCCCCCATCGTGCACGGTCGGCTCCTTGTCCTTCGCGTATTTTTGAAAATGCAACTTGGCCATGGTGGTGACTCTGGATCCAGGATCTAACCAGAAGCTGGTCTTCGCCCCGGCTGCATGTACTCCGGCGGGTAGACGGTCTCCGAAGGCCGCTCATGGAAGTCGCTAGATGTGCTGTCCATGTTCCTTTCGGCACTGCATATGGACTGATTTTCCACCGAGGACAGGCCGAGGAACCGTTCCACCGCTGCTTGGCCTTCTGCTGTAGATCGGCCGCTCGCTCCTGCTGCCCCTTTGGTTCTGAGTACCAGGGACTCTGGTCTCCTTCCTCAGTGGATGTGGCCTTTCCAAAGTGTAGCCAACGTACTTTCTGTCAGGATACCTCCCAGGGCCCTTGGATGCTTTGGCGTTTTAGGGGCGATTTTGCCTTTCATCACCATTAGCAGGTACTGGTCAGCTACATTAGGCTCCCCAGTGCTAAGTGTGTTTGGGGCAGGCCTTTTCCCTGGTAGCTGCATTCACTAGATCCCCGCTTTGTGCACGGGGGTTGAGCTTCCTCTTTTTCCAACCACATAGCGACAATCTGCGTGAGTCCCTGGAACTTCTGCCGGGCTCTTCGGTAAACCTCTTTATTTCCCGGTGGAGGCAGCCCTGCTGCTAGCTACTCTTTCAGGACCCTATCTGCACCCGGAACTTGTTACGGATCTCAGCGCTCCATGTCTCGTGGAGCGCCCCTGCGTAGGCCTGAATGGTCCCCTCTGGGTTCTGTGTCCACTTGCAGAATTCCAGAGGCCGTACGCCTCTACGAGAAGCTGAAATGTCTTCTCTATGCCTGTGGTGTCAGCTGTCACCATGAACGTCTCTTGGGATCTGGCCTGGTCTTTGAGAGGCTCTTACAGAAAAGCCCTGTGATCTTCGTCAGGACCCCCATGGGGCTGCTCCCGCTGAGTTAATCCAGTCCTCTGGCCTGCTGTCCCCTGGGAGGCTGCGGCGCTCAGCTCTCGTCCGATCTCACAGCACATAATTGGTAGGATGTGTCCGTCCGAGCTACAGCAGGCTGCTGGGCTGTCACCGCCATGGCCAATGATGAAACTGCTCTCTGCGCAGATCTAGCTGGTGGCAATCTCTCGGCCTGCTCCAATAATTTGCCCTGAAGTTCAGCAAATTGGGCTGGCAGTTCTTCAGTTCCAGCCACTCTGGGTTCTCAGCCAGATCTGGGCAGCATCACCAGAATTCAGTCGCTAAACTACGGACAGAAGGTGCCAATTGTGCAAGCACGGAAATTGTGGGGATCTTTCCTGGCACCTGCATTACCCCAGTGGAGTCAGATAGCAAAAGGATCCGAGGAGTCCGGTCCCACACCCTGTCCCCGGAGTCCTTGTAAGAGACAAGAGTCTGCACCCAGAGGTGCTAACTGGTGATTTAACATGGAGTGGGCTCTGATCATCTGTGTTAACTACTTCCGCTGCGCCAATCTGCTCCACCTTGCGTTTAGCGGAGGGGCTGGGACTGACCGGTGACAATCTGGGGTTGGAAATCTCTGTGACACGATGGACCCTCACTGCCGTCCTGTCAGGACAGTGTTCATTTGGGTGGCCCGGCGGAGGCACATGGACCCGGAAATATGGCCTAGCGCACCCAGGACTTCTACAGCTCCTGCCCCTCCTCCTGCGCCTGCATTACCAGCCATCCCACCCCTTGGCACTTCTTCCTTGGCCCCAGAGCTGGACGCTCCATCCCTCTGCAGCTGCGTCGTGAACGCGTTCCCCGTGGCTATTCCTGCGCTCTGCAAAAACTGCAGGCTCCTGCGCCTCGGGCTCATGATGTTCGTCACGGTTGTGCAGAGCTGCGCAGGCTCCGTGCCCCCGGTCAAGAGGCGAGACGCTCACACGGGTTCGCGGGCTTTAGAAAAAGGGGTGCAAACAATGGGCGACATATAAAATTCTGGGCTGCTGAGCATTGCATTATGGGAAGTCGATCCCATGCTTTCAGTTACTCCTGTGTGACCCCTTTGGCCCCAGCAGGTGTTAAAACTGCCCAGAATGGTGGTGAGATGCACAAGGATACAGCAAACCCTGAACTGAGGCACGCACGCCTGGTGAGCAGGCACGTGCACGAGTGACGTACGAGCTGAGGCACCCGTACGCTGACGTCACTTGCGGTAACAGAAATTTGCGGCGTAGCTGTGTCCTGAGGTTTGTTTGGGAGAGGGACCACCAGAAGTGTGAGCCTGGGCCACCCTTCAGTCAGGCGTTTGGGTGTGACTCAGGGCCTCCCGCGCCCTAAACGCTCAGGAGCAAAAAGGCACATGAAAAGAGCCCAAGATCATTTCTTTCTTCTCTTAAACGTCGTGACTCGAGGATGTAGAATTTGTGATTTGCTCGTACGTGGACTTGTCCAGCAATCCTGGGGTTGGAGGTGGGAGTTTGTTGTGCTGAAAAAGCCGAAATGATAACTGGGTTCCAAAAAGAACTAGATGATTTTCTGGAGGCCAGATCCATCAGTGAGTATTGGGCAACCCCACCGTCTGGGTGTCCCTAGGCTCTGACTGCCAGAAGCTGGGAGTGGACAACAGAGGGGTGGGATCACTCGCTGATGGCTCCTGTTCATTTCCTCTGAAGCACCTGGCCACTGTCAGAAGACATGCTGGGCTAGACAGACCATTGGGCTGGCTCAGTGTGGCGGTTCTTATTCAGTATAAAGTACAAACCTTTGAGAAAGATTTAATACGACATTGAATAGCGCCCTTAATGAATATTTGGGAACCAGCCGTGATGTGTGAAAAGGGCTGGCTTAAGAGGCAAATTAGCAGCTGAGAACAGCAAGCCACACTGGTGGTGCAAAGAAAAATAAAGACGGTTTGATACAGGCCAGGAAATCAGTCAGACTGGAAGTCACGTGCTTCAACAGAATAAACTTGTGCTAGAAAAAGAAAACTTCAGAATGAAAAATTCCAATTAAAAACCGCACTAGAAACACAGATGGCATTGCTGAAATTATCAGCTACTGTTTACTTCTAAATATTTCCAGTGACTATTTGCAATTGAAACATACATTCGGAGCACAAGGACATCCATCTGGACAATGGCAGCAAAGGTAAACAATGAAGTGTGAAGAGAAACACAAACATTTGAAAAGTAATTAATTAGAGGAAAAACTATATTTAAAATGGATTGCGGGAAAGAGCATCCTTCGGGGAAATCAGAGCAACAGATAAGAGAAATTTGTGAACTGCCAGGGGACTTTATATGGACAGAGAAACTGATAAAAGACTCTTTTAAATACTCAAACTGTGTGACACACAGTTTGGGGGTGGTGGGTAATGTGAAATATTTCCCTGAATCAGGAATCTGCGTTTGGCAGGCAGGGAAGAGCGGCCGTGTCTAGCTAAAGGATGCCCTGTGTATTTAAGCCCCGGGACGTGGGTGCTCAGACGTGCTGCCCAGTGAGAGGGGAAATAAAAAAGACCCTTTGCCCCGCCCCCTATTTATGCAAACACGGCAGGTGTTACCCCCTCTGCCCCTCCCTGTGCCAGGGCTTTGCTCTTTGCCTGTCTGGCAGCACCTCAACTCCTACCCCTGAGCCCCCATCCTGCTCCGCCTCCAGCTATTTCACCCCCACACCATCAGTTTCACCTTCTACACAGACTCTGCCCCTCTCCCCAACCCCGCAATTTGCCCCCCTTTAGCCCCTGTGAACAGCAGGTGGCAGGTTTTAATCCCAAGTGAGGGCAGAGCGAGGCCAGTGAAGGGGGGACAAGCAGGCCCTTGCAGGGGACGTACGTGGAGGAAAGATGGGGGCTGTGGGGTGGGGGGGGCTGAAGTAACGACCCACCCAGCACTGGCGAGACCAGACCAGACTGTGCCGTGGCCATGGCTTGGGACCTTCCCATCTGGTGCAACCGCCCCTGGGTCCATTCCCACGCCGTTCGTGGTGCTCCCCTTCCATCGCCTGCTGCTGGTGCAAGAGTCTTCTTCATCGCAGTTCCCCTGCCTGCCCAGCCTTCCCCGCTTGCTGGGCCTATGGGGGGATCCAGCCGCTACACACACCCCTGATCCCTTCCCAGGCCCAGACAGGACCCTGGAAGCCTCTGGGATGCTGCATGCCCTGGGGCTGCGTCCCCTAATTCCTCCCACGCTAGCCCGGCTGCAGCTCTCTGTTATCAGTCTTTGCCATGCTTTTGTTCCGCGCCAGGGTGCCCGCCGCAGACCCCGAGGAGCTGGAGGGCTTTGCGGGGGGGCAAAGGGGCTCTGGGCCTGGAATGAGACCACAGAGAGACGCAGGCCGGGACCGCGAGAGGCACAGGCTGAGTTGCAGGGCCCCGGAGCGAGCCAGCTCGGGGTGTGGGGCAGGGGCCAGGAGCTAAGGGGCAAATGGGCAGGGCTGGGGGCAGTTCAGGAGCAGGGCCTGGCGCCCGTGTGCTGGGGGACCAAGCACCAGGGACGAGGTCTGGGTGTGAGGGCTGCAGGCCCAGGGTTGACCATCATGGACCCTGGGCTGGATCCCTGCCAGGCTGGCACAGGGGGGCATCGGGAATCAGAGGAGAGTCCAGGACAGCAACCCAGCTGCCAGCCACAGGGCTGGATCCAGAACCGAGCCCCGGCCACCTCTCCCTCCTCCCCGCGGGTAGGATCTACCCTGAAAGCGCCTGAACCCGTAGAGCTGCCCCCTCCCCAAGCCCACTATTCACAGGGCAAAGCTGGGCAGCCGTACCCCCTGCCCCCCCGGCTATCGGTGCCCCGGAGCTAGGGGTCCCTCTGGGCATTGCTGCAGGCTGCTCCCGCCCGGCCCCTGGTGGGGCAGAGTCCTCAGGTCACCGTGGCCCATTCCTAGATTCCCGGGGTGGGGCCTGTGGCAGAAGTGCCAATGAGTGGCGGGGAGGGGGTGCTGGCTTGGGTGCCATTCCCCCCACCTCCTCAGCCCCGCCACTCCCAGCCTCCTTGAAGAACAAAAGCAGCCGCGGTTGTTTTGATTCCAAGTAAACAGGAGGCGACAGGATATGGCCGGGGGGGGGGGGGGGGAGCTGGTATTTAACGCCCCTCCCGGGGCAGCGATCCAGGTGCCGCCTAGCAACAGCCGTGCCCTGCCAGCACACTCGCACCCTTACACAACACGCTTACACAACCGGTCATGTGCCGCCACATGCCAGTTACAATCGCTCCCCCCCCCGCACAATCACGCCCCTCCCCACTGCATGGTTCCACGCTTGCACACGTGTGCTGCTGCCTAACATGCCTCCCTGGTGCACAGCTCCACAGGTGTGCCCTTGCACGACACGCTTGCCCAGTCGTCCCATGCCGCCCCCCCATGACACACCCTGGCAGGGCCAGGAAGGTCCAATCACTCATGTCCTCAGAACCGCACACGCCTACCGCCGTGCACACACACACACACACACACACACACACACACACACACACACACAC
>ML685915.1:124405-152280 GCA_007922175.1 Pelusios castaneus | reverse complement strand
GCATGTGTGTGTGCACTGGGGTGGGTGTAGGTCAGCAGTGTGTGTGTACAGGGTGCATGTGTCTGCGTGTGTCCACAGTTGCTGTGGTACCTGACCCCGCCCAGTTTGCAGGATGGGACAGGTGGGGGGGGCACTGGGGAGGGAAGGAGGCACTGGGAACTGGGGAGGGAAGAAGGTATCAGATGGGGGGAAGGAGGCACTGGGCACTGGGGAGGGAAGGGGACACAGGGCCTTGGACGGACCCTGCACCCGGGCTGTGAGTTACAGAAGTTGTTTCATGTGGGAATTGGCTACGCCGAGAATGGGGTGTGCGCCCAGGGGCCCTCTTGGTCCAGACCCAGACCCACGCCACAGCATCTGACCCCAAGGCCCTGCTGGGCAGAGAGCTCAGGCCTGGGGCACGGCTGTCGGAGATTCACCGCGGCCGGCACTCTGAGGCAGGATCTGCTGGATCCCAGGGCTCCCCCAGACCCTCCTGCAGACGGGATCTCCTCCCGGACTCCTGCGTTCAAGTCCCGGCTCTGCCTGTCCTGTTCCCATCAGGGTGACCCTGGGCACCTGCCTCCCTTGGTCCGTCTGGTTTGCTGCTCCCACAGTTCCCTGCATGAACCTTGGGGTGCACAGGCCCAAACCAGACCCCTCAGGATATGGGGGTAGGAGACAGATTCCCCCCCACTCTGCAGCAGGTTGAATGTCCGTCCCCTTCCTGGGCCTGATCCCCAGATGCCCCACCACACATCCCAGCTGTACTATCAGCTGTGGGGGGAGAGCAGTGGGCAGAAGAGGCGGATGGGGGGTCTGTGAGGCCAGCAGACTTTTTGAGTTAGGGGACGGGGGAGTAGGCTGCGTTGTTGCATTAGTGGGAGCTGGGGGCCTGGGAACCCAGCCTGCTCCTTCCATCTTTCCTGGGGGGGGGAAGTAATGGGGAGTGTGGAGAGGGGGAGGAATGGAGCACGGGAGAGGCAGGCCCTGCCTGAAGTAACTGCATGGATCTGGGATTTGCACACCCCAGATGCACACCCAGCCACACCTTCCTCACGTGTGCAAAGCCCATCCCCCAGTACCCTCAGCCTTAATCCCCCATCTGCCCCCCCATGTCCTCTCCCCAGCTCCTCGTTATGTCTTGGCGCCCCCCGCTGGTCACAAAGTGAACTCTGGGCAAAGCGCTCCAGGGCCCGACTCTCCCCCCGCGCTGGGGCCTGGATTTGGGGCTACCGAGGGGCTCCTAGACTCCAGCTCCAGGCACCAACACTGCCAGAACCCATGGCCCTGGCCCCACCGCCCAGCATGGGCTGGGGAAAGACGGGAGCTCCCCGGGCTGGTGCTCAGATGCAGCTGCCTCTGGGGTGGAGCAGTTTGCCAGCCTCACCGTGATGGGGCAGGAGAATCCACACATTGTCCCTTCCCTGGCCTGGGCTCCAGAGCCTGCTAGGATGAGTGGGGAAAACCCCCCCCAGGGGAGGGCAGCCAGTCAGAGCTGCTGCATGTGTGCAGACAGACAGCTGGACTGGGACAGGGGCAGCGAGCAGCTGACCCTCCTCTCCTAGAGCCAGCTGCTTGCTCCAGCCATGCCCTCAAGGGACCCCCTCGCACCCACTCCCTTACCATTGCCCCCGCATCCTGCCGACAACTGGCAAACTCATGGCACCTGGGTCCTGAGGGGCAGACACTGCCCCACAGCCGGCCCCCAGCCCACCACCCACCTCAGAACGCCCCCTCCAACAGCACAGGGAGTGGGCAGCCAAGATGTCCCCTCAGGCCCCTATCCCCATCCAGGGCCCCCTGGGCCACCCGCTTCCTGGCATTTGTCCCATTTCCTGGCCCCAGATACCCTTGGCAGAGGGAATGTTTGTTCCTGCTGGCGCAGACAGGGCCGGTGTTGTCCTTGCCCGTCCCCCATCCTCTGGGTTGCTGCCTTTCCCACACAGATGTGTTCCAGGAGGGAGCGAGGACCAGTGGTTAGAGCGAGGGGGGGGGGCGTGGCTGGCAGCTGGGACTCCTAGCTTCTCTTCCTGGCTCTGGGAGGGGAGTGGGTCCAGCCTGGACACCGAGGTCCCATTCAAATCCTGCTGCTGTCTCACTGGGGATGAGGACAAAGTCTGAGTTGGTGCAAAGGGGTCTGTCGACGCTGCCCGGGGCAGGGGGGGTCCCCAGACGCTGGGTGAGAGGAACCCTCCCCCAGCCCCATCTAGTGCCACTGGAGCAGCGAGCACCTGAGGCTGGGCCCAGCATCCCCATTAAAATCCCATCACTCGGCCTTGGCCGCAGGCGTTTGGCTCAGGGCTCCTGCCCGGCACCCACTGGACCAGGGGAGGCTGGACCCTAGTGCCGAGGGAGGGAGTGACTGAGGACTGGAGCTGTACAACTTCCAGTGCCCCCCACCCCACAGCGGTCGCAGGCTTGCCCACCTCTCCCCGGGCTGGCCAGCAGATGGAAAGTTTGTGGCCAACATCTTCGACTCCCTTAGCGTAAGTCTCCACGACTGGGAAGTGGCCAGAGCATTCCTGGCCTGGCTGAGTGACCCCTCCGCGGGGTGTGGATTTTTATCCGCAGACAGACAGACAGACGGCACCTGCAGAGATGGACTTACCAGGCTTCGTTGCTGGTAAGTCACAGGAAAGGAGAGGCGCGAGAAGGGATCTCCCAGGGGACCGCAGCGGAGACGCTCCGGATTACAAGGTGAAGCTCTGCTACGTTATGTCCGCAATAAGCCGCACTCTGTGTACAGGGCAGAGCCTGCCACAATTTGGGGGTCAGCCCCACGGGCCAACTTTAAGAACGGCTGTCCTGGGTCAGGCCGATGGTCCATCTAGCTGCGTCCTGTCTTCTAGCAGCGGTCAGCGCCAGGTGCGTCAGAGGGACTGACCAGGAGAGGTGAACAGTAATGGACCCATCCCATCCTGTTCCCAGCCTCTGGCAAATACCAACCCTGTCTCTCCTCGTAAGATCAGGTCGGTGGTTTATGGCCCTGAGTCCGGGCTCTGCCCCAGAGGAACATCGCAGTGATTTGGGGCTGGATCCACTTGTCTAAAGCACTCGTCAGCATCTACATTTCCACACGTGGCCATCATGCTTCAAGCATGGAGGGCGATGGGGGCTGACACCGGGGCAGAGAAACAACGCCCGTGAGGCCTGCCCGTCTGCAGAGGAAAATGACCGCTGGAGCCCCTGCTGGTAGACCACGCGGGTCTTTTCCTGGCCGGCCCAGCACCGCGCTCAGAGGAACCTCAGCACGTGTGGACCAAGAACCACGTCCCCACCGTGCGGCGGCAGCTGTGGGCAGGAGAGGGCGGCAGGCTGGCAAACTTCCTTCGCTTGTTTGCAGCCTGGGATGCAGAGCCTGGCCGAGGCTCAGGGGGCTGCGACTGGACTGGCCGGAGGGGCTGCTCGCCGGCTGGGCCCCGTCCTCACACGTGTCGGCCACACCGGGCTGTTCTCGCTGCAGCTGAACAAAAGACAGCAGCTCCGCTGGTGCCCCCCCATCCCGACCGCAGCCCCCTCCTCCCAGCTCCGCTGGTGCCCCCCTATCCCAACCACAGCCCCCTGCTATTCCAGCCCCCTCCTCCCAGCTCCGCTGGTGCCCCCCCATCCCGACCGCAGCCCCCTGCTATTCCAGCCCCGGGCACCCCCTCCTCCCAGCTCCGCTACTGCCCCCCTGCCCCGGGCGCCCCCACCTCTGCTGGTGCCCCTCCATCCCGACCACAGCCCCTATTCCAGCCCCAGATGTCCCCTCCTCTGCTGGTGCCCCTCCATCCCGACCGCAGGCCCCTGGTATCCCAGCCCTGGGTGCCCCCTCCTCCGCTGGTGCCCCTCCATCCCGACCGCAGCCCCCCGCGGGGACAGCCGTCAACACAGACGTGTGGCCAGCAGGAACCTGCCCAAGCCCCAAGTCCAGCTTCCGCCATCCCGGCTGGGCCCGAACCAGGGACAGAGCCTGGCTTGGGACATGGAGCCTGTCCAGGGGTCACCTTCTGAGCCGGGCGAAACTCTTGGAGCATAGCTGGGGGGTGGCGGATGGGCACCAGGCTGCTAGCTGGGGGCTGCAGCAGGCACCAGCCCACCCTGCCCAGGAGAGGGCACTGAGCTGGGGTAGTGGGCAAGGGGCAGTGAAATGCTCCCAGCTCCAAGCTGCTTCTTCGCAGGCTGGGGCCCCCTTCCCAGCCTCGCCCCTCTCCTGGGCGGTGGAGATCCAGCTGGCTTCCTGCCCTTGGCTGGGGGTTTAGGTGTTAACCTCATCAGCAGCCCCCACATCAGACACCCCTCGGCTTAAATCCAGCCCCACAGTGGGCCAGGGGAGGGAGCTCCTGCCAAGCACCCCGCACAGCTCCCAGGGCCAGCCCTGATAGGGAGGGGAGGGCCCCCCGCTGCCTGCCCGCTGGAAACTCCCCTCTGAGCACCACCTGGCTTGGCTTAGTTTCCCTCTGATGCCAGGATGACCGAGGCACGGCAGCTACAGGGACATGCGGTCACCGCCCCCCCCCCCAAAAGCCGGGCCCTGGGCAGCCACGGAACCGGCCCTTAGTGCAAGTCCAGAGCGAGGAAGAGCGGGGCCCTATTGTCCCGGCCCTTCTATTGCACGGGGCAGGGTGGGGAGCCAGGCCCTGGGGGCAGGAAGCGCAGGACCCATGAGTGGGGCAGAATACTCAGCCTCAGCAGCTAAGGTGTAGAGAGTGGGGGTGCGATGGCTGAGCTGGGCCCGGCCATTCTTTCCTCCTGCAGTGGCCCCGGGAAAGAGGCTTGGACCCGACCCTCGCAGAGGAAGCTGCCCCCATGGGGCTCACTGCCCAGCCCGCAGCAGGACCAGGAGCCCCAGTGCCCAACCCCGACCAAGCAGCCGAAGGCCAGCCCCCTCGCAGGCCCGGCCCATGCCGGTGGCATTCCCGGCCCCACAGACACAGGGCCACGCGGCTAGAGTCAATATATTTTTATGTTAAAGATGCTCTACATGTCAGATACAAAAATAGGCCCTGGCAGGAGGGGCGGGGGGGCCGAGCTCCTCATCAGCAGCTCCCAGGGGCGCGTGGCTGGGTAGAGGGGGCAGAGCTCCCAGGGGGCACCTAGGTCGCTCCGGGACACCAGGCCCCGATCCAGCCCTGCTCAGCAGGGGCTTACTCCCCCCGCTGGGGGCCTGGAGCCCCTTGTCCGGGAACGGCCCCCTCCCCTAAGCCTCGTGCTCTTGCGAGTGCAGGAGTTAGTGTCTTGGATGCAGACGGGCCGTGAGGGCTGCAGAAAGCCGGAAGGAGCCAGCCTGACCTGGGCCTGGGAGGCACCCCGGGAACAGAGCCAGGAGGGGATATAAATATCAGAGGAGGGGGAGCTTTACGAACAGCACGCGTCCCCACAGCCGCCCTGCGAGGTAGGTCAGTCTGATCCGGAGTGAACGGTACAAGACAGAGGGGAGGGACATGGGTGAGCGCGGCAGAGCTAACAGAACCCGGAGTGCTGGCCCCTCACGCCCCTGCTCTAATCCGTAGGACCCTCCTCAGACCAGGGCGAGAACCCAGGAGTCCTGGGCCAGCCCTAGACACTGCTGCTGCTTTAGGATCTTGGAAGACTCCAAGCCAGGGACGGGGACCTCCAGACATTTGGCAGAGTCCGTGGGGCATCTTCCTACCTCCCCCCAGCCAGGTGCCCCAGGAGATTGCGGGCAGCGTAAGGAGCGAGAGGTGTTGGTGTAGAGACAGTGTTAAGACAGGCTCAGAACGGCGAGGGGAAACCCCGCAGTGGGTTCCTGGAGCAATATCACACAGGGGAAAGGCTAGGACAGCTCATCGCACCCCTGGCACAGCTAACGGATCAGAACTAGGGCCCGGTGCTGGGGCCTGGCCTGAGGATGGGGCTGTGCGGTAACCTCCGACAGCATGTGGGGAAAGGGGGAGGAGGGCGCCCCGCCCCCAGGAGAATAGGGGAGCAACAATTGCTTTGCACAGGAAGTCACAGAAGCAGGGGCGCCTAGAGCTCAGCTCGCGGGGGGGGAAACCCCTCACAGCCCCATGGGCATGATGCACGGGCCACCAGGGCAGGGTCAACTCAATCCCAACCCCAGCAAGGGGGTGGGGCAGGCAGTCCCCACCCAGCCGGAGGAGTCTGGATCCCAGGGGGTGGGAAGGGAAGGGGGGCAGGGCTGCCTGGCCTGATCTTTCTGTGTGTTTTTTGGCAGGAGGTAGAAGAGGAGGTGGCAATGGACGGATTTAACCCTCTACCCCACTCCCCGCTAGCCCTAGGCCGGAGGCACAAGTAAATGGGGTGGAGGCTGGCTGAGAGCTACGGGGCATACCCCCTCCCACACTGGATCCAGGCCAGCAGCAGCGACCCACAGCTTTGATGGGGGCAGCACAGAGGACAAAGCAGGCCCCCCCCCCCCCGGGAACCAGACGTTCCCCTGCTGCTCCCCAGGAAACCTGCCCACAAGCTGGAGGATCCTACAGCCTCACCTGGGTCCCTATTTACCCCAGGGTACAGGTGGAGGTGGGGGGGGGGAAGCAGCTGGGGCCTTTGGGTTATTCCCCTGCAGTAGGTGGGGGGGCACCCCCCACCTTGGAAAGGAGCATTTCTATAAAGGGAGGGCGGGTAAATGGAAAAGGGGCCCAGGCCGAGGGCAGAGCAGAGCAGTGACCAGCCAGACTGCCCCACAGCCCCCTAAAGAGCCCAGCTGCGCCAGTAGAGGACACGGGGGGGCAGGAGCTGCGAGGGGGGGGGACTCAGGGACACAGCAGCCGGGGGGAACTGCAGGCTGTTAATTCCTTTCCTCCTTGGAGGGGGGAGCAGAGAGGGTAACACCCTCGGCCCCAGGAAAGGGGGGGACGGTGGTGGGGGGCAGAGAGGATGAGAGGAAGGCGGCTATCCATCCTTCCTGAAGGGAACAGCAGCCGCCAGCCTGATGCTGCCTCGGAAGGGAACAAGGGATCTCGGGCACAGCTTGGGGCTGACCGGCCCCTGGCTTTGAGCAGCCCCCCAGGCTGCCTGACCCCCACCCTAGGGCACCGGGAGGCAATGAGCCAGGCAGAACTGCTGCCCGCCAGGGGAGCTGGGAGGCCTGAAAGCGGGTTGAAGGACACAGGAGCGAGCAGCCCCTTGTACCGACAGGGCCGGGCGCTGGCCGATCCGACCCTGCCTCGCTCACTTCAGTGGTTAGACGGGTGCTGAGGGCGGGGCTGTACCATACAGGGAGAGGGGAGGGGGCTCTGCTCTCAGCCGTCACACAGAGAACACAGGCACCTGAGGTTCGTTCAAAGGCACCAGGGCCAGTGCCTGGCTCAGATCCCCTGGCAAGAGGCCTCATCCTGGCAGAGGGACAACCGAGGGACTCCCCCGCAGAGACCAGCAGGGGAGGGGGAGGGGTACCAGGGAGCAGGCTGGGGATTATGGACCCAGCCTGGGCCAACAGCTCACAGCCAGCACCCAAAAACAAAAGGTGGGCCTGAGGGAGGAGCTGCCCCCCCCCAGGACGCGGGTACGGGAGGAAACACCCTCCAGGGTCTGCCCCCCGTCCCTGGCCTGCAGTCTTCCCTGGAGGAGCACAAGGGCTCAGCTTATTGCTCCCTGATGCCCAAGGATTTGAGTCCAGAGCCTGGCACAGGCCCCGGAGAGGTGCAGATGCCACCCTGGCTGGAGGGGAGGCGCATGGAGCCAGAGTGGCAGTGCTGGAGGGTGGCAGGCCCATGGTGTAACCCCGACCCCCTGTCCACAGGAGGGCAACGGCCCAGCCTCATCCCAGCCCCACCGCTCTCCTTGTGCGGCCCCAGGGCGCAGCGGATCCAGCGCGGGCGCAGCAGGGCCGGCCCGGCGAGGGCAGCATCCTGCTAGCGCCCAACCTTGGCGTCCCCGATGGCGCCCCAGACGTCAAAGACAAACTCGTCGGGGAAGGCGAAGTCACCCAGCCGCTCGTCCAGCGCCTCGGCGAACTCGTCCGGGTTCCGCTTGTCCTTGCCCAGCTCCACCATGGTGGCAGCTGCAGAGAGGAGAAAGGGGCAGGGAGGGGAAATGAGGAGAGGTCGCTCCCACAGCGTCCCCATGGCAGGACGGAGCAGCCCAACGCTCACCCGCTGCCGACGCCAACAGGGCAGTGATTCGCCCGTCAATAGCTCCGCCAGGTGCCCACAGCACAGCACAGCCAGCATCAACCCGCTGCTCTTGCCCCCAGCCCCGGCTGGCAGGGGTGGCTGAGCCCGCTTAGCTCTGTGTGCCGAAAGGACCAGCCTCTGCTTCCCACAATGCACCGAGAAGCCTACGCCCATTGCCACGTCCACAGCCCTAGAGGTGGCGCCCCGGACCCCAAAGGGCCCCCGGGAACCTGAACTCACCTCTCAGAGAGGGGAGACTTCTCGCCGCCCACTAAATGCTGCAGAGCAGGGCCGCAGGACTCGCCCTTAGTGGCTGGGGAGCACCTGGCTTCTCCAATCCTGCCTCTGCCAGCAGCAGGAGCTGCAGCGGGCAGGAGCGCCACGCTGCCCCATGGCCGATGACGGGCGGCCCCGCTCTGGGGCGACTATGGTGCAGGAGACTCACCCAGCTCCGTGTCGCGGATGCCCATGTAACTCTCCAGCAGGTCGTCCACCTTCTCGATGGCCCTCTCCTCAAATGCAGACAGCTGGGGTGGGGGGAGAGCCGATGAGCAGGAGACGAGGCAGAGACATAGTCCCACCCCCTGGCTCCGGGGAGAAGAGGGACCCTCTGAACCTCTTCCAACCCTCCCCATTCCCTGGCAAGGACTCAGGGTGGGGATGGCAGGGGGCTGCAGGGTGGGATTGAGGAGCGCGAGCAGGGTGGGGGGACGGTACTGCACCTGCTTCCCAAGGCGTGGGGTGGGGGGAGCAGACCCATGTGGGGTGGAGTGGTCCCCTCCCCACTCTGGGGATAATTGGAACTGCAGCTCTCTTCTTATCCTGCTGTGACTGCCCCCCAGATCTCTCCCTAGGCAGGGGTCAGGGCACCATGCAGAGCCCCCCGGGGCTGACACCTACCTGCTCCTCTAGGGTGGCCGGCCCCTTGGCCCGTAGCCGCAGGGTCCCTCTGCCCGTGCCCAGCTGGGAGCTACCGCTGTGCTTGCCCCCCGTGGCCCGCTGGCTGATCATATCTGAAACAAAGCACGGAGACGACCCAGTGAGACCACGGGGGTGGGGGGCAGTCAGTACACTGGGGACACAGGCCAGAACCTCAGTAGCCAGCCCGGCTGGGGTTGCCAAATTGGCAGCCACCCTCCAGCAGAGAGTGGAGTCAAGTGTGAGACCCCCCCACCCCACAGGCACGGCACGGGGGACAGCCATGGTCGGGTGGGGTGTGTTGTACTGAAGCTTCAATCCCAACTCAGACCTTGGGGGGAAGAGGGGGCCAAAGGCGAGGATCGCTGCTGGTCAGGACTGAGGGACCGGCAGAGCTGGGGAGTGAGGGAAGCCGAGGGCTGGGATAGAAAAGGGCTGTGAGTCAGGTCAGGATTGAGGGGCATCATCAGAACTGGGGGGGACACAGGATCACACTGCATGTGGCGATTTAGGGGTGGCTGTAGAAAAACCCTACCCAGGAAGCTGCCCAGCTGCCTTCTCTGGCCCCCCATTTGCCCCACTGATACCCACAGGGTGGGACTCTGACGGATGAGACCCTCCTGTACCCGTCTGCCACCATGGGCCACTAAAGGCACCTGAGATCAGCACGTGGGGCCAGGGATGCCCAGAGAAGGGGTCTCTAGTCGACCCACATTGACTGACGGGCAGAGCCCCTGGGCGGGGTGTGAGAACCTCCATTAGACTGGGAAAGGCCGTCCCGGAGGATTAGATCTCCACGTCCCACTCCAGCAGGGCTGAGCTTCTGAAGGCCTGTCGGTTTCCTCCCCCCAATCTCCCTGCACCCCCCCTGCACATCCCTCTTGCTGCTCCCCTGCCGTCAGCAGGGAAGGAGAAGGGGACACCCCTCTGAGCGTGTAGAGGAACAGCTGTGCTGGGAGGGAACAGGCATCGCCCAGCAGGACTGGATTACTAGGGGGCTTCAAGCAGACCAGCAAAAATATATCGGGAGCCCTCCAGCCTGAGCACCCATCACACATGGGGTGGGCAGGTGGGGTGGGCCCCAGTGCCGCCCTGCCATGCCCCTGCAGCTGGCCAGTCTGTGGGCCCAGACCCCCATGCCAGCTGGATCTCCCCCACTGTTAAGCGCTAGCCCCACGGCTGACTACTCTGCAGGCCCTGCCCCCAATGCCGGCCAGTCTGCGCGCCCACCAGGCCCCCCCAGCGCTGAGCACTGGCCTCCCTACTACGGCAGGCGGATATGGCCCCACCGTGCCTGAGCAACACCCCACCCCCAAGCTGGGTGCCACTGCACTGGGGGGACCCCACAGGAGTGGGCAGTCCTGGGCCCTCAGCAGCTCTATTTTGAGCACCGGGCCCTGGGTTTGGGCAGGATTTCTAGGTGCGATCCCTGGCTCGGGGAAGGGAGTGGGGTCCAGCGGGGAGAGCAGAGGGTGGGAGTTGGACTGTGGGGTTCCCCCCCCAGCTGCTGGTCTAACCAGAAGGTGAAGCAGGTTGGGGGAAACTGGTTTCAGTCAGTGTCTGACTCTTGTCCCTCACACAGCATCTCCCCCCCCCCCAGCCGTGCTAGGGGGCAAGGAGACACCACCTGGTTTCCAGGGACAGCTGGACTCTGCTGGAAGAAAGGGAGAAAAGGCAATTCACAGAGAGGGGCCCTGGCAGCCTGACCAGCTGCACGAGGAGAGGACGCATTTCCGTAACCCTCTGTCTCATTCACCTTTCAGCTGCTGCACAGACAAGAGCTGATTTCTCGGGGCTTCGTGGCCAGCGGGAGCGATGCGCCCTGGGGAGACCTACCAGATGCAGAAGGAGCAGAGGCTGCTGCGGACAGATCCATGCAATCTCTGACGCTGATGTTACTGCACCTGACACTCTGGACGCACCAGAGAGAATTGGCGGCTTTGATACCTCAATCTCTCATCTGGCCTCAGTGGCGACTACCCATTCTGGCACCCAAGCCAATTAGAGACTCCAGTGTCGGGCCCTGGGGCACACCACCGCCATACATCTGTCACACTGGGCCCCAGAGGTGGCCGCATCTCAGTACTGGGAGGAGAGATTTGGGGGGCAGCACTTTGGGATCCGTTGGGCGCAGAAGGGATTAGCCGGAAGAATTAAGCGTAACTCTGAGGTCCTGTGGAAGACACAGAGCCTTTTCCTCATGACGACAACTCACTCCCTCGCTTCAGAGGGCTGAGGTCCCCACGTCACAGCTGGGAAACTGAGGAACAGAGCCAAGAAGCCGCAGCATGAGCATGACAGAACTCCCAAGCCTTCCCGAGTCTTCACGGCCTGCGCTCAGACCATGCCTCTCTGTCCCCTGGCTGGGTCTGGTCCTTGCGGCCGCTCCGTAGGATCCCACAAGCCCCTCTTTCCTCCCGCATATGATCTGTTTCTTTCTGCCCTGGGGAATCCAGTGGAAAGCTGGGCTCCATCCTGTAGGAGCTCCCACGCCGGCAGGGACCTCTGTTCCCAGTGCAGCGCCCAAGCTGCCAGCGTTTTTCCGGACAGCCCCGTCCCCTTGTGCCGACGCAGGGCACCGGTCAATCCACTTCCTCTCCCCCTCAGGGACAGAGCCGCTTCCAGCATCATCCCATCAAAACTCTCCTGGGGCAACCAAGTCAGCTGCTGCGGTCGAACTGGCCTGAGGAGGGAGCAAAGCTGGCAGGAACCCAGCAGGAGCTGCAGCCTGCTCTCAGGTTCAGGGCCTGCAATGCGTCTCTCCAGCCAGTTACGCCCCAGGAAATGTCCATGGGCGGGGGTCACTGAGCCCTAGAGATCCAGCCCCACTGATGTTTCCCACAGAGTAAAAATAACTGGGAAACATGTCAGCTGCTCTGTGTCTGCGGCGCACAGATGCCGGGGTGGGTGTAATAAGAATGATCCAAGAGGGACTTGAATCGCACACGTAATGGGGCAGGACATGTCTTCTCATCCTGTTAGAGGCTGCTTCGTGTGCACTTTGTGCTTCAGGAATGGGATGAGATTCCCTGGACCTGCTGAGCCAGAGGGTGAGGGACGGCAGCTGGGCGGAAAAGGAAGATGGGGACCCGGTGAACTGCAACAACATTGGTCCCAGGCCTGCTGTGCGGCGTAATACATGTAGCATCATGGCTTCCCCATCCCCAATGCACCCGGCTGGGCGCTCACCGCAGAACCCTGCTTCTTCCCGCATTGAATTCAAGTTCCTGCTGCCCTCACATGCTCCATGGGCTGCCCGGGCAAAGCCTTTGGAGGCAGCTGGCGCTTTACTGCCTTTCCACCTCCCCACTCCCTTTGGGCAGAGAGGCATTAAACGTGGAAGAGGCTGAAACTCCTTAGTCCAACGCTCCGCCAGCGCCAGCTCCTGCTCCCCGGTTCTCCACCGCAGCAGCCAGCGAGGTCAGCCCAGCGGGGCTGGAAAAGCAAGCGGCAGCGAGGATGGTAACAAGTTGCGTGTCCTTGTTAAACGCTGTAGACGAACGAGTCCCCGTTGGCAGAATCCCTGCTAGTGGATAGGCTCAACAGCTCCAGCTGTGCAGAAACCCGCGCAGATTCTGCAGTGGGTTCGAGGCCAGGCGATGCTGTGGGTGCACTGCTCCAGCACGCACGGAGGAGCGGATTGTTTCCCTTCCCATGCCCCTACAGTGGGAGCTCCCCGGACAGCTGGCTCCTGCCGTAGGGGCTGATGTATCGCTCGTTCGGCAGAGGACAGAACGCCACATTCAGTTCTGGTCCAGGGTGCTAACGCTGGCGTCAGTTCTTCCTTCGATCGACAGGTCTCCCTCTGCCTGGGAGAGATGCCCAGGGATGAAGGGAACAGTCTGGCCTCTGCGGCAACTGCACGGCTGGAGACTGTCTTCAGTACTTCCAGGGAGAAATGCCACTCTTTAGCCCACAGCTCTCCGCCCTTCACTTCTCTCCTGTCCCCATCCTCCCTTCTGCTTCTTTCCTCTCCTTCCCCTGCACCGAACCCCAGTTCCCTCCCCACCTCCGAAACGGGACCAACACCGACAGTCAGAGCTGGGCAGAAATGTGGGCGGGGGCAGGTGCAGATGACACCACTGTGAGGTTGAGGTTCACCATTAGCCCTCGCTTCGGGCGGCAGGCACTATCTAGGTCACATCTCAAAGCACCTCCTGGCAGAAGAGGGAAGCAGAGACTGTGGGCAATTGTGACCTGCAGATCACAAATCTCTCACAGAGGCCAGGTACAGCCCAGGTGGCCTACGCCACAGCACCTACAAAACGCTACCTCCGTAAGTGGAGCCCACGGCCCTGCAGCATGGATCCCCCAGCATCAGGGACCAGCAGGTAGGGTCCCCTGACGGCTCACAAGGTGGCTGGAACTGCTCCCTCCAGGGGCAGTGGGGTACAGGAGTTGGGGGGGGGGGTGCACGCTGGTTGGTTATTTACAGCCCTCGTGTGCCTGCTCCCCAGGGCCGACCCAGCAGCCAATTCCTGCCCCTCCAACCATACAGGAGTCTCTGTCTCCAATGCAAAACGCCTCTTCCCTTGCCAGCTTCCAAGGACTCCTTTCAGCAGCTGCTGCCACAGCTCCTGATGTGGTTAGCCCAGCGCGCTGTGGCTCAGTGGGGCGCAGGACACAGGCTCAAATATCCTCCAGGCATCAACATGGCCAGGCTGCAATCAGAGGCTGGCGTGCCAGGGAGCGCCCCGCCTTGCCACGCGTGCGTCTCAACCACAGACGCCTGGCTAAAGCCCCGAGAGCCAGCCCCCCGCCTGTGGGGAAAGGACGGATCCAGAAGCTGCGGTGTGTGTTGCTCCGGGCCCTACCGTGCTACGCTGGGCAGGCAGACTCCTAACAGACCAAGAACCCACTGGCTCCATCTGCCCAGGGATGAGGCAACAAACCATTGGCCCAGAGCCTGTATAACCCCTCGCGTCCTTGCATAGTGGCTGGCCAGAGATCCACTGACAGCCCTGAGCAAGACAGGAAGGTGGGCTGGGCGGGTAGCCAGGACAGAGCACCAGTTGTCCCTGGCACTGCTGGGAAGGTGGAGGTGGGGCGTGTGCGTTAAGCTGGGAACACAGATGCACGGCCCTCCCTTTCCAGGAAGGCTGGCTCCTTTCGGACAGGCAGGAGCTGTTCATCCCATGGAGGGAAGCCGGCGTTCTGGCCTCTGCTTGGGAGCTCGCAGCCAAGAGAAAGAACAGGCTTTCCATTCACTCCAGGGCAGAGCAGCAGGCGGGACAGGGCGCAGGGCCTGCACTGGAGGAGAGGGCACATCTGCACCTGGACTCTGAGCTGGCAAAGGGCTGTCGCTGGTCACTCGATGCGATGAACATCGGCCTGTAAGTGCACGGCCAGACTAGCGAAGGCCCTGGCAGAGTCAGGGGATCTGCGGGGGGCAGGAGGTGCTGCGGACGGGACTGAGGGGCATGGGCCTGTCCGCTGGTCTCACAGATTGAGAGGACGTTGTGCCCCTACAGTGGGATAGGATGTGGGCCCCTCCGCTGATCCCGGGGAAGGTCCTGGGAACTCTCTCTGCCTACAGGGAGATCACAAGCACACAGGCCGGGAGCTAGAAATAGCTGGCGAGAGGGGTTAAAAGAAGAGTCTGCTCCAGGCTGCCCAGAGGGGGAACAATGAAGTGAGCTAACCCGGGGGCCAGCCCGTTCCCTAACGGCAGCTCTCACAGCGGCCTGGTCTGGCCTGTCCTGCTGACTCCAGGGCCGAGATCCAGGGCCGCCATGGAAGGGAGTGGGGGATGCCTTTCCGGCTGGTTTCTTCAGGCGGTGGGAACTGATCGGGGCAGGCACAGGGCGAGTTAGGGCCCTGCCTCCCTGCTTCACCCAGAGGGGGAGATGCTGCTTGTGTATTTGTGAAGGAGCCGGTGACCTGGGTCCTTGGCAGGAGCCATGAGCCGAGGCAAGACACTGCGGTGGCAAAGAGGGGGAGCCAGCAGTGGCAGATGGCTGCAGCCAACCCTTTAATTGATGCTGCCCTGTCTCCCCAGACCAGGTTTGTCTGGTGCACAAGACAGCCCCCACCCCTTTCTGGAGTCAAGCACATCCCCCAAACAGGTTGCAACACATGTGGTGAGGTTGCGAATCCATTACTGCCTTCTGCTGGAGGCTACCCAGTCTGCCCCGGCCCTCCCAAGTTAGTCTCCCTCCAGCATCTCCAAGGTGCCAGGGTTAAAATCCTGTCAACTCCTAGCAGCAGCGGATCTTTCCCTGCGCTCCAGCTGCCGGCATCTGGGAGAACAGTGTGAAGTTTCTCTCCTGCTGCAAAGGCTGCAGTGCACACTGGGAGGCTGGAACGACTCTCTTGTGAATTCTGGGGGCTGGCGGAACCAAGTTCCAGCTTTAGTTTCCAGGGTGGCCCACGTGCCAACGGGCAGATTCACCAGAACGGTGCGGACACCAGGTCTCTCTCCAGCACAGCTCGGCCAATGCCCACACACTGGGTCAGCACCACAGAGCCATCATCAGTTAGCGTGGAAGGAAGCGCAGGGAACGAGCAGGGGCGATGGCTGCTCAAGTGCCGGAGATGAGTAGCTGCCCGCGCCAGAGAAGGAAGAGGGGCAGGAACGTGACGGCGACGTTAGCAGGTTCCAGGAACCAGGGACGTGCACGCTGAGCAGCATAAGCCAGGGAGGAAGTCACTTTAAGGGGAAACAACCTTCCTTCCCAGATCAGAACCTGGTGAGTCACTCACGGAGGAAGGGATTCGTGGTGGCGGGGTGGCTGGGCGGAAAATGAGCGACTAGCTGTAGGGACTGTGAAGCAGCAGGGAGCCAGGACTCCTGGGTTCTATCCCTGGCTCAGCGAGGGAGTGCCACCTAGTGGTTATGGCAGGTAAACCGGGCCGCCTGGGTTCTGTTTTTACCTAGCATCACAGACCCAGCCCAGGGCTTGGCGAAGCATCGGAAGAGCAGCTGGAGGGCCGCAGTCGGAAGGAGCTCCCGACAGGCACAGCCTCCGGATTCAAGGACTCTCTGTACCGGCTGCAGAAGGACCAGAGGGAAGAGTCTGCCCTGAACAGAGTTGTCAGGGCCAGAATCACCATCCCTGGGGCACACGTGGGAACCACCACCAAGGCCAGGGTAGCCGTCAGCATCAGCCTGGGGACGTCGCTTCCCGCAAGAGGCAGGGGTTTCTGCAGGGCTGTGTGCGCCAGTGGGGGGGATCAGTAGGGAGACGCTGCAGGACCCATTACTGAGCCCCCAGTCCAAGCAGAGCAGGGCCAGCTGCACAGGCCCACGTGCAGCCTTCCGAATAGCAGCTCGGCACACGGAGGAAGGCTTCCCTGCAGGAACTTGGCCGGTGAAGCCCTACCCTCTGCTGGCAAGAGGCGGGTGCTGCAACCCTACCCTGAAATTCAGGGACAACCGCCCCACCCCTCAGCCAGCCCCAGGGTTGCCTCTCGCAGATCATTAAATATTGATGACCTGTTAGGACCCAGCAAATAGGCCAGGGTGGGGCGCAGATGGCCCTGCTCACCCTGCACGCCCTCTGCAGCAGCGACTAAGGCCAGCCGGTCCACCGGGCCCTCCGAAACACACCGGCGACCCACATAACGCCCCTTCCTGCCTTCCCCACGGCCTATTTACTAGCTGAGCAGGAGGGAAGTGCCCTTCGGATCCACAACACTCAGCAGACCTCAGGGCTCTCTGCTAAGCACCCAATGCATCTCCTCACTGAAGGAAGGACAGGATGTGCAGAACAAAGCGCATGATCCCTGCTGGCCCGGTGGCTTTGGAGGCTGAAGGTCTCGGCCCACAGTGGGGGGCCGTGGCGCATTCTCCCCGTGCACAGAGAAATGGGGGAACTCAGTCTCCGGGGCCTGTCTGAGCCTTTCTGCTGGGGCCACCAACAAGGTGCGTCAATTGCTGCGCCCTGAGCCAGGGACACCTGCCCTACAAGGGCTTAGACTGGGATCCACTGTGCATGTTTCACAGGGGCCGGCAGACACACGTCAGCTGGAGCCGGAGCCAGCCTGAGACCGGGAGCTGCCCGGAGCCGTCACTCACCGAATGCCTTCCGGGGCTCTGTAAGCTTCAGCGAGAAAGTGCGGCCTTTGGGCAGGTCCTTGAGCATCTTGGCAACCTCATAATGCCGGCAGCCGACGAGGCTCTGCCCGTTGATGGATTCGATCATGTCGCCCACGTTGATGACCTGGATCCGGTCTATGACGCTCCCTTCCTTGATCCTCTGTAAGGGAGAGGCAGGAGGCTTGGCTCACGGGACAGACAGCAGGTCCCTGGGCAGTTTAAATGGTAGTCTGCCCCCGCCCCCCAGATTCCAGGAAGGCAAGATGCACTCAGACATGAGGTGAACAGCAGCCCTTTCCCTGCTCTAGTGCCATTCAGCTCAGGCATCTCTGTATTCTGTCAAGCTGCCCAGAAGACAGATCAATATTATTCTCATTTGACAGATGGGAAAACTAAAGCACAGGGACCTCTCCAGGGTGACGGAGTGAGGCAATAGCAGAACAGGGAACAGAAGCCAAGCACCCTAACTCCCTCTTCACCGACTCGCCCTTCACAGTTAGTCCCATGTACGTATTTTTGCCCAGCAGCTCCAGACCAATGATATCTAAAACTCAGTGCCTTAGAAGGGGCAGTTTCACAAAGCTAAAAACAGTTATGAGCTAGAGCAGTTGAGTAGAATCCTGGGAGTGTTTAAGAACACTCCTAAATACCCAAAAAGCCACAAATCGAGGAAGATAACCACAATGGTTCAAAAAAATGACCTGGTTTAGTGGGAAGGTAAAGTAAGCTATTAAAGAGAGAGCGAGAGAGAGAGAGAAAAAATACTGTAACAAATGGAAGAAAGGGGAAATTGATAGTAATGGATAAGTCAGAAGCTAGGAACTGTAGAAACTGTAGACAAGGCAAAAATCTATCAGCAGCACAGTTAAGGACAAAAAGAAAGAATTTTTTAAAGTACATTAAGGAAAAAATAATCCTAGCCTTAGTACTGGTCTGTTACTTGATGGAAATGGTAGAATTATCAATGATAATTCAGAAAAGGCAGATGTGTGCAATAAATATTTGTGTTCTGTACCCAGGGAAAAGCAGATCATGTATTCATTTCATACGATAACACTCTTTCCATTCCTCTAGGATCTCCGGATGTTAAAACAGCAGCCGCTAAAGGTGCAGACATTTTAAAATCAGCAAGCCTAGATAACTTGCATCCTAGAGTTTTAAAAGAGCTGCTGAAAAACTTGCTGCACTGTTTATGTTGATTTTTAATAAGTTTCGGAACACTAGGGACATTTCAGAAGACTGAAAGAATAATAATTTTATGCCTGTACTTAAAAGGGATAAAGGGTGATGTGGATACTTAGAAGTCTGTCAGTCTGTCACGGATCTCAGGCAAGATAATGGAGCAGCTGATACGGGATTTGATTAATAAAGATTTAAAGGGTCAGACTAGATGACCTCCTGAGATCCCTCCCCATCCTACCATTCTCTATAAGTCCGAAAGGAGAACAATATAATTAATGTCAATAAACAGGGTTTATAGAAAATAAATCCTGGCAAACCGCTGATTTTTTTTAAAAATGAGAAGTTTGGTTGATAAAGGTAATAGTGTTTACATAGTATACTAAGGCATCTGTCTTGTTCCTGTAGGACATTGTGATGTAAAGACTAGAATGATATAAAACTAACACCGCGCACATTCAGATGGACTAGAAGCTGGCTAACGAGAGGTCTCCAAAAGGAAGTATAAACGGGGAATCATCGCCATCAAAGAGACGTGTAATAAGGTCCCACAGGCATCAGTTACGTGGCCCGATGCTTTTCAATGTTTTTATTAATCACCTGGAAGAAAACTAAATCTTCTGACAGTTCGCAGATGACACAAAAAAAGGAGGAGTAAATAATGAAGAGGAGAGGTCACTGATACAGAGAGTGATCTAGATCAGGGGTCGGCAACCCCCCGGCACGTGTGCCAGAGCTGGCATGCGGGCTGAGCAGCACACGGCGCCACTCAGGCTCCCCAGCTGGCCCCGCAAACCGTGGGCGGGGCTGGCACAGGGCTGGCAAAGGTTGCCGACCCCTGATCTAGATCATTGGCGAAATGGGGCTCGAGCTATTGTGTGGTCTATTGTCTGAATGTCTACATCTAGGAACAAACAACATGTAGGCCACTTACACAATGGGAGACTCTCTCCCGGGAAATAGTGACTCTGAAAAAGAGCTGGGGATCATGGTAATTAATCAACTGACCATGACCTCCCAGTGCAAAAGACTTAACGTGATCCTTAGATGGAGAAACGAAGGAATCTTGAGTAGGAGAAGAGACGTTATTTTACCTCTGTGTTTAGCACTGGTGTGACCCCTGCTGGAACCCTGTACGTCCAGATCTTCTGCCCATAATGCAAGAAGGATGTTGAAAAATTGTAAACAGGTCAGGGAAGAGCCACGACAATGACTAGAAAAAATGCCCTATAGCGACGGACTCCAAAGAGCTCAATTGAGCTTAACAAAGAGAAGCTTACTGGGTGACTTGATTCTAGCATGTAAGTAATTGCATGGGGGACAAATATTTGATAACAGGCTCTTCAGTTGAGCTGTGAAAGGTCTAACACTGTCCAATGGCTGGAAGCTGAAGTGAGTCAAATTCAGATTTTTAACTGTGAGGGCGCTTCATCTTTACAACAACTTCCTAAGGCAGGGGTGGACAAAATTGGCTCACAGTTAGGTGCCAGCAATTTAACTTTTGGTTGCCAGAGGGAGCTCCTCCATTACATTTCTGCAGAGGAGCTAAGCGACAGGCTACTAGAACTGCTTGTCATGACAACCAGAAACCTTGATTTGTCAGGGCCTGTACTAAGGATCGTGCTGAATTCTCCATCACTGCCCATTTTGAAAACAATACTGGGTATTTTTCTAAAAGCTCTGCTCTAGGAATTACTTTGGGGCAGCTCTCTGTCCTGTGTTATATAGCAGGGCATGATCATAATGGTTCCTTCTGGTCTTGGAATGACATCCCTTCAGAAGGGCCGAGAAACTCACGGTTTCTTACTAACAAAACGGTACCATGAGAAAAAAGCTCATGGCCTAAAGCAGCATGATGATTGAGAATTGCTGCAGAATCTAGGCATACTGTGTATTAACTTAATATTTAATTAGGCTTCCTTGTACCCATCACCCTGAAGGATCCCAAAGCACTTGAGACCATGGGTCACTTCACCCATTACTGAAATGCAGCCACCTCTTGGGAGGAACATGGCAGCTGCTTAATAGCCACACTGCACTGCACAGACTTTGGAATTGGAGCTTCTTAGGGAATGCCATCAGCTGAGAATTAGCGAATGCGCCACAGTACCAGGGGATCTTTCATAAGATTCCAAAGCGGATTTGTGCTCTAATACCAGAGCCCTGCTCTGTTGGCACGGCTCTGTTCTTCCAATCCAATCCACTAGTTCAGGCCACTCATTTATTTGGAAGTTGAGGGTCTATTAGGGATGTCACTAACACTGCCCTGTGGGGGCACAGGAGGGGGTCTCTCTGCCACTGAGGGAACCGCTGTACCTGGAGAACCATCTGAGAAACAGAGCATATGAGAAAGCAACAAGCTAGACAAATCCCCTAGCTCCTTCATAGGGCACAGCACCAAGTGAGGTTAGGATCAGAGCAGGAGGTGAGAAGCAGGAAGAGCTGCAAGCTGAATAAAGGGCAGTTAGAAGCCAAAGGCAGCCTTTAAAAATTGGAAGTTAAATCCTACTGAAGAAAAGAGAAAGGAACAAACTCTGGCAGATCAAGTGCAATTAAGCAGTCCAAAAATCAATGTGAAGAGCAACTAGCAAAAGACACAACTACCAGCAAAAATTGTTTTAAGTGCATCAGAAGCCACAATCCGTGGGGTCACTGGATGATCGAGGTGCTAACGGAGTACTCAAGGATAAAATCATTTAAGAGAAGCATTGGTCTTCACTGAAGATGTAGGGAGATTCCTGCACTTGAATCATTCTTTTTAGGGGAAAGAAATCTGAAGCTCTCTCCAAGACGGAGGTGTCAATAGAAGAGTTTTTGGAACAAATCCATAAATGAATCAGCTGTAAGTCACCAGGACCAGATGGTATTCACCCACCATTCTGAAGGATCTCAAGTACAAACTTGCAGAACTAGTTAACTGTGGTATAACAAACAAGGTTGTTTTGCTGAACTAGACTAACACGGCTGTCCCTTTGCAACTGTGATATGGAACCTGCCACATAAATCACCCTCTGTACCAGACGATCGATGGATCGCTAACGGGACACCAATTTTAAAAAGGCTCCAGAGCCAATCCCAACAATTACCTGACTTCACTGCCAGGCAAATGGGTTGAAACTAGAGGAAAGGAAGAATTATCGTACACAGATGAACATGATACATGACTAAAGCTTCGTTGACTCCTTCTCCAAGGGAAATCATGCCTCGCCAATATACTAGAATTCCCTGGGGGAGAGGGTTAATAAGCATGTGGATGAGAGTGATCCACGGATATAGTGTACTTGGACGTCAGAAATCTTTGACAAGATCCCTCACCAAAAGCTCTTAAGGAAAGAGAATAGCCATGGGTTAAGAGGGACAGTCCTCTCATGGATCAGTAACTGGTTAAAAAAATAGAAAACCAAAGGGTCATTCTTCCACAGAGGAGAGATATAAATAGCAGGGTCCCCCAAGGAACTGGACCATTCAACAAAATCATAAGTGATCTGGGAAAAGAGTTGAACAGTGAGGTGACAAAATTTGCAGTGGATTCAAAATTATCAAAGAAAGTTAAGTCCGAAGCTGGCTGTGAAGAGTTACGAAGGGATCTCACAAAACTGGGTATCTGGGCAACAAAATGGCAGATGAAATTCATTGTTGATAAATGCAAAGTAATGCACATAATCCCAACTATACACACAAAATGGCGGGGTTTAAATTAGCTGATACCACACAAGAAAGAGACCTTGAAGTCATCATGGATAGTTCTCTGAAAACACCTGTTCAATGCGCAGTGAGAGAAAATAAAAGCTAAAAAATGTTAGGAGCCATTAGGAAAGGGACAGAAAATAGAACAGGAAATATAATGCAACTATATAAATCCATGGTACACTCCCACTTTGAATACTGTGTAAAGTTCTGGGGCCCTCCGTCTCAAAGAAGATAGATTAGAATTAGAAAAGTTACAAAGGAGAGCAACAAAAATTATTAGGCATGGCACAGCTTCTATATGAGGAGGTATTAAAAAGACGAACTGTTCAGAAAAGAGACAACTGAGGGAGGATACAATATTTGGGATTTTATAGACCCCTAATGTGACGAAAGTGACTAGGGAAGTGTTATTTACCCCTTCACATAACACAAGACTGAGGGGTCACCCAGGAAAACTAATAGGCAGCAGGTTTAAAACAGTCGACCTGGGGAACTCTTTCCCTGGGGATGCTGTTAAGGTCAAAAGCGTAACTGTGTTATAAATGAACGAGGTACGTTCAGAGGACAGATCCATCCATGGCTATTTGCCAAGATGGTCAGGGATGCAACCTCATGCTCTGGATGTCCTTAAACCTCTGACTACCAAAAGCTGGGACTGGATGATGGGGGATGGATCACCAGAAATTGCTCTATTCTATTCATTCCCTCTGAAGCATCTGGCACCGGCCACAGACAGGATCGTGGGCTAGGCGGATCATCCGTCTGACCCAGTCTGACTGTTCCCATGGCTCAGACAGAGGCGCTGGGTCTGAGAGCTCCATGGAGTCAGGTTCGATGCTGGGGTTTCTTGTCCCTCAGGAAGAGCCAGGGCAAGGCCGCTGCTCAGAAACTCACACTGCAGCTCTCTGGGGATAGACAGGAAGGGAAGGAGCGAGGTAAGGCGACACAGCACGTGTCTGCGGGGAGCACTCCTTCTCTGAGATGGTGCACCCCACCCTCAGGCCAGTGACAGGCTCTCCTCAGCACCGGGATGGTCCGAGTAGAGCTCAGTCTCCTGTACCTTAATGAAGGCATAGCCGGCTCCATTGTCAGTGATGGTCAGGCCCAGGGCCTCCTCAGACTTGAAGACTTCCACCTCCTTCCTCTGGCCCTTCGTGTGTGCAAAGATAAAGTCCTCCAGGCCGATCTGGCCGCCCAGCAGCTTGTCCATGTCCACTTTGTGGGTGTTTAAGGTGCAGAACATCACCTGGGAGGTGGGAAGAGAGATACCGAGTGAGCGACCCTGGGACACAGCTTCTTTCACGACCATTCATTCTCTCTGGTGGGAAGGCTCCAGATCCCCAAGATTATGGCTAGTACCAGCCCACTTGGGCACAGACTCCATGGGGCATGTAGCCACTGACCTGCAAAAAGGCAAGGGCCAATGTGGGGCCCACCCGCTGGCTCCTTAGGCCCTGCCATGCAGCAGGCAATCCTCTCTCAGGTTCCCCCCCTGCAGCCGGATGCTCAGCACCTACCTCAGCTGAGGGGATCTTGAATGCCTCTGCGATCTTGCTGTACAGCTCCTTGACATTGGTGAAGCCCTCGATCCTGCCGGTGGGGCTGCCGTGGGCCAGCTGCGTGTGGAACACCAGGCGAGGGCGGAGGCTGGCAGGAGGCGGCGGGAGGCCGGGCTGCAGGCCAGCTCCACCGGGGCCACTGCCGCCCACCTCCACCCCACCCAAGCTGCCCCGAATGGGCTCAGCCTCCTCATTCTCCACCAGCGGAGGGGCCTTCTTTCGGCGGCCTAGTCCGAGCGGCATGAGGGAGGAGCAGCCGGACAGCAGGGAGTATCGGTCACTCACAGGACAGACCTGCATGGAGCAAAGCGGGAAGAGCATAGGAAACCAGCCGAGGAATCGGCTCCAAAAACCGAGAGGTACCAACGGGTGGGCACGTCTGGGAATGGAACGTGGGCTGGCCCCCTCTAGGAAACCAGCTCCAATCTGGCCTCGGGGCAGCAGGACTGCTCTGGGGAATGGGACATGAATCCGTCATCCTCTATAGCATTAGAGCGGGGAGGAAAGGGATTCACACTCGGGGCATAGCAAGGCCTATCTTAATACTGAGTGGGCTGAATAGGTTTAACCGCCTTTAAAATAATAACCAAAAAAAGATCTGCCCCTCGCCTGCACCCAAGTCCCACTGCCAGACCCCCGTGTGTAGCTCTATGTTACGGAGAGAGAAGCAGTCCCAGGTATTTGCAGCCTGCTATGAAAACACCTTCAGTACAGAGCTCTCTAATGAGGAAGGATCCAGTGACCTCCCCTCTACCTGCCGACACAGGAAAGCAGCATTTCTTGTACCAAATCCCCTTCAGTGGTGCTCAGCAGGTGAAGGAGTGCCGGATGGGCAAAGAATGAAAGATATCCCCCACCCCCATCAGGATCGAGGGGCTGGGGAGGCAGAAAACTCCCACCAGGCCTGACTGCTGAGTAAGGATTTAAAAAAAAAAAAAAAAATCAGTGCAGTTGCCACCTGGAAACAAAGAAAAACCCAGCTGGAGAGCGGAGACGCTGACCGAAGTACAGCAGAGAGAGCCAACCGCAGGGAAAAGCAGCCCCACGGCAACACAGCCACAAGAAAATCCATGCCACGGCCCAGAAAGCCCTGCTCCTTGGCACTGCAGGATGCGCTCATACCGACCCTTCCACTCCAAGGACACCCCGAGGGAAGCGGGATTCCAGAGGGGCTCAGTAGGACGGAGGATCCTGGGGCTGCTGGCTAGGAGCACCCTCACCCCTGGAGCAAGGACACGGAGGAGGAAGGAGCAGTCTCGGCGGGAGTCCTTCCAGCCCGGAGTCTCTGTTCTGGAATGAGGGTGGAGCGCACCCTGGCAAGCTGATTCACAGCAGAGAAACCGGCTACAGGGCGTTCCTCAGAGGGCGTAACGGCGAAGGAACTCAGCCAAGCCTGTCCGTGGCTACTCCACGTCGGGAACCTGCTTGGCCCAGTGGATCCCAAGCACCAGCCAGGGCAGAAAGACACTTCCAGAACCCACAGCTCTTAACAGCACTCCCAGGATAAGACTCCGCTTGGGTGGCAGAACTCAACCACATCCATGTTCTCACCCCAGCTCCCACAGGAGTCTCCTTCTACCCTATCCCGTGCCCCGCTCCGGCTTCCTCCCTCCCCCTCGGCACCATGCTGACTAATTTCACCGACTGTTCCCTGCTTCCTGTCACTTTTCCTACTCCTCACGGAGAGCCAGAACTCACCCTAGCCCTCTCTGCCCTTTTCAAATCCTAATGGTTCTCCACCACCTGGTGCTAAACGGCCGTTTAGGACCACACACCTTTGGGGATCTTGGGATCCATCTGGGGCCTCCTGGTCAGAGAGATTCAGATTCAAACACAGAATGCAGATAGTCAAGTCCTTACTAGACCCAAGTGGCCAGATAAATTGACCCCTATTTTAAAAAGTTTCAACTTCAGCTTATTACTCACATAAATTCTTTTATGGCTGCTGTCTCTTTACACTTGATTTTGCACCTGCCAGAACTGGCGGGTGACTTATTTGTCTAAGACACAACCTTCAGGCTCTGGGCAAGCAGGATAACGTCATCAATATCTGCTCTACAAACTTCCTTGTATAACTATACATAGTCCTGCCTTTGCATTTAAGGAGGAACTGGAGATTTGTTTGGAGCTACCTTGACCAGCTTTTAAAATGCTAATACCATAAAGATGTTATATAGACACTTGTTTTGTTTGTGTGCTCCACCCCAGAAGTGGCTGCATTTTCAGCACTGGGTGAAGCTCTCCCTGTCTAGGTTACACAGCGTTTGTAAATACCAGAATGACTAGACAGCATTTGGAACTTTAGGGAAATGTGTTAAAAAATATTCACAATTCAGATGAATAAAAGTGGCTGAAATGTCTGGGTGGCTTTCCCCAGTATGTTGCCAAGGAGGAGCAGTTAAATACTGCTGCTCAAAGTGGCAGCAGTTTCCTGCCACAGAAACCTGTGGCTAGTGGCCTCTCAGTGGTGACAGAGCTGGGGTGGGGAGTACAGACAACAGAAGGGATTTTAAAAAAATGATTCTCAAATAGGCCAGTAAAGGTAGGATAGCATGCACACATTTTATCTCCTGACTGGTCTTGTGGCTAAAGAACAGACATGGGACTCCGATCTCAGTTCAGATTCCCAGTTCCACCCTAAATCACTAACACACTGGGCAAGTCATTTTCCCCCCAAAAGTGCCTCAATTTCCCCATTTGAAATATTGAGAGCAATACTGAGGCTCAATTCAGCACCACCTGGCAAGTCTGGGGTTTGAAGGCCCAAGTGACTCTTGATTTTGTTCAGGGCCAGGGAGGGAACTGTGTGCACTCATCAGCACCTGGGCTACGCTGCTCAGTCATGCATATCAAACTTGTATCCACCTCTTTTCCCCAAGGCTAACCTCCAACTACTGCAAACGTCAGCCGTCGCTGATGCCTTTTTGCTGAAATGAGAGAAAAGTAATCCCCACCCTGGCTGGTAACTGATTATAACATGAGCCAGGGAAGGGGCAGCAGGTGAAGGTACCTACCACAAGCATTTCCCATCATTCTCTGGGAACCCAGAACACCATGGAGTGGAATTTGATTTGGGGGATAATTCAGTGGTTTACCGCACATAGCAGAGAGGCTGGTATGTGTTCTCCTAACTCCTTGGGCAGCAGAGGTTGACCACCTCATTGGAGGGATGACACCTGTTCACAGATGTCTCTCTGTAGCGTATGTCTCTCTTCACTGTGTTGGCCTCATGCGCCATGTCACGCTCAGAGGAGAAGAAAACATCTAAAAGGGTGATGTTAATTTCTGTGGGTGCACTGTGCCTTCTCCCAGCAAAATGTCACCACCAGCCGTTATTAGCTGGGAAAAGGTAAGGAAGGGGAGGAATAGGGTAAAATACAGACAAGGGAAACGTCCAGTAGATTTTGCACAGCAAACTTTGAACTTGCGTCAGAATCTTTTGATCTCTCACATGGGGAAAAGCGCCAAACCAAATCCAACTTAATTTAGGAGCCCCAGATCAGCATGAGCATTTGGAGATTTTAACGCCACGCTGCCCATCTCTTGAATCTCTGATCAGCAGAACTCAAAGTGCCTCAGACATTCACCAATTCATCTTCACTTATCCCACCAGGCAGTTAGGTCTCTTTGCCCCTATTTTCCAGAAAGGTAAGTTGAGTCTAAACAAGATATCCCTTTGGTCTCCCAGTGAGCTGATGATGGCATGAGGAATATAACCCAGGAGTCTTGTCACTCAGTTTCCTGCTTTAACTGTGGGACTATAGTCGGAGACCAAGGACAGCACCCTCAAACATGCATTGTTTCCTACACACGGGCTGTCATGCTGGGACACTGGATGCATTTGCACAAGGGAAGGACGTGGTTACTAGAAGGGTCTGGGAGCCAGGGCTCCTGGCCACTATTCCCAGTCCCCCTGCTTTGCAGCCTTCAATGAATCTCACATGTACCATGAGTCTTTGTCCTTCCTCAAACCCCTCTGTGGTATAAACCCCACAAGGGGCACCCCATCCTCTGTGCCACCAATGCACCACACATCTTCCCTTCAAGGGCACCTCAACAACACACCCCACCTCCCACACAGAGCATGAGCTCCCCTCAAACACACTTCAGCTGGAACTCCACTGCCAGCAACAGCTTCCCCTGCTCACAGCTGGAACCCCCCAGAACATGGGCACCCCTTGCTTAGAGCAAACCACCCTCCTCTCCCTCTCAAAGCTGAGCGAACCCCTTTCATCCTGCAGAGCTGAGCTCCCTCCCCCACTCCCATCTCCCCAACCTAGGGCAACTCCCACTGCTCCCATCCCCCCTCAGAGCTGCCCCTCCCCATCTCCCCAATCTAGGGCACCCCCCCAAAGGTAGACTTCCACTCCCCTCCCCCCCATATAGAGCACCCCTCCCCCCAGAGCTCCCCTCCCCCCGTATAGGGCA
>ML685915.1:60729-103554 GCA_007922175.1 Pelusios castaneus | reverse complement strand
CCCCGGGGAACTTGCAGCAGGTTTCTGGCCCAGCTGCCCGCACCGGGAGGCTACACCAATGGTGGCTCTCAAAACACTCGATTATTGAAGGAATTTTTAAAAATGGCTCTTATCTTTCAAGTTGCTGAACCCTGCAGAGTCCCAGCCTTGCATCCTTCCCTCTTAAATAAAAGGTGTGCCTTGTCTCAGGAGGAGGAGTGGATTTCTAGCGATCAAAGCACTGACAGGTTCTCTAGAAGGAGATTTCTGCTCCTGGGTTATTTCTGGTGAAACGTGACTAGGCTTTTACTTTAACTAGTCTAGTATGAGTATCTTGTAGAGCTTTTCAGAGGAAGTGGGGATGCCAATTGACCTTGCTCAAAAAATTTCTCTCCCACTTCTAGGAGTGGTTTGTGTTTGAGTGGTTCTGAGTGAATATAGCAGAAGTGCTTTGGGGCTTCTTTTAGGAAAAAAAAAATCTGTTTGTGTTAATGTCAAATGATTTTTATTTCCTAAACCACTTAAAAGTTCTGAAGTCCTCTGCCTTCTGAGTGATGTTTCTGGCGTGAGTATGGACTCAAAACTAGTCTAGAAAACTGCTTGAGCCTGTAAAGAGAGGCTGCTGAAATCAGCTCGGATGGCCATGAGGGGAGGAGGCCCCAGCAGAACCTTGCACCTGTCCTGTAAACAGATATATGCGGGGCTATTAATATTGGCTATCAGTACAGCTCTCCTAGCGAACTCAGCAGTCTGTCAAGTGCTTCATATGGTGAACTACCCCACCAGCACTGTGAATGCAGGGCATAAAGTAGGGGAAGATTTAATAACCCCCACATGTGCTGTGTTGACCTGGGAGGAGAATCTGGAGAAGGGCAGCTATTCTACAAACTAAACATTGCACTCCTGACTCTTCCCACTCTGAAGGACAGAGGCATGTGTGTTGACAGGCTCTTCCTGATTTGCTGACAAGCGCAGAGCTGGTTATCTCGGGCAGGTCAGCTGGGGTCTTAGCACCCTCTCTATATACGTATTGACAATGGCAGCTGAACCTTTTATTCCAGTCTATTGAATGATCCCGCGCAGTTTACTAAAAATGGTGCTGGTAGTTGAAAGCTGCAGGGACGTCTAGGGGTGAGATGACAGCTGCGCGGTGAGAATTAAAAGTTACATAAAAAGGTGTAGGATTTGTGTTGCTTCTAGCAGTCTATCTGCATTCATATCAGCAAGGACAAAGGTCCCCTGCATCAGCCCAGTGTGGACAATTCTTGCTTTGCTTGTCTTAACTGCCTTATCGAGGCTGTGTGCCTTTTGGCCACCTCCCGGAGCACAGAAATATCTCTGGGATTTCTCCAGCGAGAAGGACTCCTTCAAAAGGGAGCTGCATTTGCAATTCAGAGAGCAAGTATCTGGGCATCACTTTCTGCCCACCCTGATGGAACTAGTTCGGGAATCTTGACTTGTGTCCAGAGCATGGGTCAACCCACCGAGACAATCAACAGTGCAAACCCCACAAACGTGAAATGGAAAACGGAGCATGTTCGCCGTCATAAAGAAATGTTAGTGTTTAAAAGTGCCACAGCGCTCCTTGGTTTTTGCTCTGTATATATTTACAGCTAACATGCTCCATTTTCCATTCATGCATCTGACAAAGTGGGAGTGTGCCCAGGAAAGCTCATGCGATAAATAAATGCGTTAGTCTTTAAAGGTGCCACAGGACTCCTGGTTTGTTTTGCTGTAGTAGACCAACACAGCTACCACTCTGGAACGTAAGCAGGGCCCAGACACTATGGAAAATACATGCCCTTGCCTTTCACGTTTGCGGGGCTGACTGCACCTATGGTGCACTGTTGATTGTCTCAGTGGGTTGACCCATGCTGAGGACACAAGTCATGTGATAAATACATTGGTTAGTCTTTAGAAGTACTCCAGAACTTGTTTGTCCTGCCCTGCTTGTTATTGCAACTATAGCAAGGGAGAAATAGCCTGAGGCTTCCTCTCTTCTGTGGGGAAAATGCCTCTGTATCTCACCTATTTGCAAGTTCCAAAGGGTTCGCCGTGTTAGTCTAGATCAGCAAAACAAACAAGGAGTCCTGTGGTGCTTTTAAAGACTAACATATTTATTTATTGCATGAGCTTTCGTGGGAGAAAATCCCACTTCATCAGACACTTTGAAGATGGGGGAACTTACAGAATGGGAGATTAAATGCAGGGAAATGTATAACACAGGATCAGGTCAGATTGTAGCAGTAAATCAAAATAGGTGTTGGGATTCAACACTGGGGAACAGCACACAGAGGAAAGTGTCTCTGCACAAAAGAATAAATGGACACAAGTCTGACATCAGAAATCACATTCCAAAGGGGGAGCCGTGTTAGTCTATTGTAGATAAACAACAGAATCCTACAGCACTTTTAAAGACTAACAGATTTATTTATTTATCGCATGAGCTTTCGTGGGAGAAAATCCCACTTCGTTAGACGCTTTCACCCACGAAAGCTCATGCGATAAATAAATCTGTTAGTCTTTAAAAGTGCTGTAGGATTCTGTTGTTTATCAGAAATCACAACATTTAAAAACCAATAGGGGAACACTTCAATCTCCATGCTCACTCCATTCACAGCTTGTTAATAGCGGTGTTCAAGCAAATGAATAACAAATCACAGCTTCAAAGAGAAACTGCTGAATTATAATTAGTATGTAAATTCAACTCTGTTGCCTCAGGGTTAAACAGGGCCTATGGATTTTTTTCTCATTACAGCAAGTGATTTGACTTAATATGCCTCTATATGCTGTTCCCCAGCGTTTGAATCCCAACACCAGAGTTATTATGAGCTCTCTGTTCTGTGTTTGTGCACCACCTAGGAAAATGGGTCCTGCTCTGGGGGGAGTAAGGCTCTTGGGTCCTGCCACAATATAAATAATGTTGTGTGGTTACTCTGAGCAGAAGGGCTGTGTGAAAGCAATGTTCTGTTCATGAGGACTTGCACTGGGTAATCAGTAAAATAATCTGTAGTGTATAGCTCGATGCCGATGGAATTCATATGCAGATTTGACTCTGTGAACTCAGGGCTGAATAGGGACTCTGGGTTCTTTTCCCATTGCAACAGGTAACTTTGTTTTTCGCTCTCCCACCCCTTTCTGTTCACTTGCATCATCCTGGTACCCCCTCTTCATTACACTCCCTCCCTCTGCTTTCTGACCCCGATATCGAGCACTGACCTCCAGGGCAGATGAAGCTGCCTGGCAGCGTCCCATGGGTTTGAGCAGAGCCAGGGCTCAGCTACAGCGGACGGGCCGAGGGGGCCTTTTCTCAAGGCAGCTGGGCACAGACAGACCAGGAGGTTCTCTCGACCTCGCTCCCAGCCGGAGCTGTCTAGTGTCACCCCACAGAGTCCCAGGCTCGGCCTGGGTGGTGGAGGAACAGGCTGTGCTGTCCGCCCCACCGGCTCTGGCGGTATTGAGGATCCAGGAGAGGGTTAATTCACAACAGTTTCCTGTGGGAATCTCATGGAAAATACTGTTTAGTCAAAAATGCAATTTTCCATCAAAACCTGGCATTAGATGGTAGCCTTTGTCCAGCTCTGCTTCCTAGTGCATGGTGAGACCCCTCTGCAGCCCGGGACATTGGTAGCGTGCCCCTCACCCCAGCATCTAGGCCCTGAGATCCCTGGGAGTGAAATTCCTCCTGTGCAGAGGGCCAGCGCAAAGCGTAGGTGCTGGTTGTGTCTGACAGGAGTCCTCAAAAGGGGGCATAGCAGGTGCCAAGCCTTGCGCTAGCTGCCTACAGATCACTGGACGTCAACCTTGTTCCCTTCCCGCCCTCCACACTTCTAATTGCCCTCCTCTAATGTTTGAATCCTAACAACTGCTTTGATCTGGTAACAATCTGACCAGATCCTATGACTTACACCTCCCTGCATTTATTTTCCTCCCATTCTGTAAGTTCCCCATCTTTAAGCGTCTGACAAAATGGGATTTTCTCCCACAAAAGGTCATGCAATAAATAAATTTGTTACTCTTTAAAAGTGCCACAGGACTCCTTTTTGTTTTGCTGAACTAGACTGACCCGGCTCCCCCTTTGGAACGTGAAATACAATGAATCTTGTTTTCTCCTTCAGAATGACATTCGGACACACCTCAGGCTGCCTATGTATATATGGCGTAAAGGGATCCTTTGAGGGACCTTAGATTTTTGCAATCAGTGTTCTCTCTCTCCTTTTATTGCTAAAGGTAGAGTGGTATAATAGACACACAGCAATTGCTCCATAAATGAAGTTACGGCTGACTTCACGTTTTTGGCCTTGCCATTAAAATCTTCCCAAGTAACTTGCGATATAACAATGTGACCTTACGTGTAACTTTTCTACCAGACTGGCAGGGAATTGGATGGTGTTTCTGTGACTAGGAAGTGCTCAGTTCAAGAAGTCTTACTGTGTTTGTGCTCTTCAGAGAAGAACAATGCATCCTGCTGGCCTCCCTCAGTGAGATGTAGTGAACAAATCAGTTGGTTTGATTTAAAATCTAATTTCAGGTGATTCAGAGATTCTTACTCTTGATTGAGTAAGAACTTTCTATAGATCACTGGATATCAATCTTGGTCCAGTGCCTGTTGGAGAAAACTAAAGCTTTTCATTTCCTTAACATGTTTCTAGTCCTTTTTCATGCCAAGATACCTCAACATGTAACCGAATCTCTAGGAGGACTTGTCGGTGGAAATGAAGATTTCCCACCCAAAGACATTCATATCCAGTCTGTAACCTATATACATCTGATCAGATCCACAATCTTTGGACACATCAGTTAGATAAGCTAAGTTTAAATTCCCTAACATGCCGAGGTCCAGTGCCTGGGTACAGGGAATCTTGGTGCTTCCCACAGGGATTTTCTGGGAATTAAAGTCCTTGATAAATCACCAGCCTGGTCTACAGTTGCTGTCAAATTCGGCAGCAGTGCATGGGAGATACGCAAGATACATAGAGTAACTTGTGTATTTCCCTCCAGCTTCCTAAATTTTAATTAGTGCAGCGTCCCCACTGTGCCTTGCCAGTGAGAAATGCTCTCCCATTGATGCATCATTAATTTTTTTTGGTTGGGGGGGGCAGTAAATGTATTTAGTCAACTTCCGGCTCAGTGAAGTGGCTCTGCACTTCCGCTCTATTGATCCTGAAGAATCAATCAGGCGGTACTGAACCGGTCGCCATGAGTGAAGGTATACCCACCGTGTGCAAACCACTGGGTGGCAAACGAATGTCCCTTTAATAAACAACAATGGCCCTTTTGTCTTTATGTTCCTAAAACAGGGGTCAGGAACCCAAAAGATTAGAGCAGCCATTTTTTGAAATCCTCCAAAGCCAAGTGGGTATAGCCTCCTGGGGAGACGTGGGGGTGGAAGCTGGGCCAGGGTGCCTGCCACAGGGTCCCCTGGTGGGGGGCGGGGCAGGGAGCCCAGAACCATGATTGGGCTTCCCGCAGGGTCTCCCAGTGGCGGGGGGGTCTGGAGCCAGGAGTGGACTGCCTGCAGGGCCCCCCAATAGTGATGGGGAGCCAGAGCCCGGAGCCACAGGCTGCAGACCCCTGGTCTAGAAGAAACCTTCCCCTAGTGCGGCATTCAGGCTGCATGGCAGGAGTTTTAAAAATCTTTTAAAGAGAGAAAAACTGTTTAAGATGCCAAATTATTGTGTGGAATTGGGAGTCGAATTCTACTCTAAATGAAAGCAGTAAAGGGTCTCCCAAACATTTAGTCCCTTTTTTTAATTTACCTTCTCTGAATGTAGGTATTTGCAGCTCACATGCAGGTAACGCCCACGAAAGCTCATGCGATAAATAAATGTGTGAGTCTTTAAAAGGGCCCCAGAAAATAAAGGAGCCCCAGAACTCCTTCTTTGTTTTGGTTTTGCTGGAATAGACTAACACGGCTACCCCCCAGGAACTATTTTCCTGCTCTAGGTTGAGTAAAGAAGGTCAGGAGGTTTTATGTTGGAGTTAGAGGTTTTTTTATAACCTGTTACCTTTCAAATATTGGGTATGTCCGTCTGGTGTCCATCTGCTTTTGCTGGAGGACTCACCGGTCGTCCCAGAAATGGGGAGCCTGAAGATTCCTGTGTGAAGTTGAGGCCATAAGTCAGAATAAAAATCACTGCCCCTATTAATCATGTGGGATTCTCTCTCTTGCAATGTGTGGCTCCCCACTGCTTAGTAGACAAGACCTGAACTTGTAGTATTAAAACCCACCACTCACCTCTTCAGGGTCTCTGTACCTCCCAGAGAAACAAAGGGTCCCCAGTCGCCTTAAAAAATGCTCTAGAGCAGAGCTTCCCAAACTGGCTGGAATATATTTTGCAGGGGCAATGAGAAGCTTTAGGGGGAGAAAACCTTGCTGTGTATATTCAGAGCCGGGTGCCCGGCCAACGACCGCTGCTCTGGACACCCAGCGATCAAGGCACATAGAAGGGGGAGAGGGCCAGCAAAGGCCCTTTGAATTCTCTCTCTGGCTAGGACATCGTGAAACTAGGATTTCTTGGTGGCCGTGCGCTTTGCTAACCTCTCCCCACCTGCCCCAGCTCCCGCAAATGCTGCAAAGGGTTAACCTGCTGTGTGATCCCTGCCCTGGGCTGCAGCGTGGCGCTGGGTTTGCCTCGGTGCGCCCCTTCAAAGCAGGTACTGTGGGCACTGGCCCTAGGAATGCCGTAGGGATGAGACATTTCCAGCCAAGCTAACGACTGGCTTTACTCCCTCCCCGAAGCTTCAGCCAGCCTCTCTGCCCTGTTCTTAGCGGCGCCAGCCAGAGACCCTGCAGACTGCAAGGAATCTGAGCTCAGGGTTCAGACCGGCTTGTGTAGCAAGGAGCCATTTCCCTGTCTCCTTGCCTCCATTTACCCATCTGTTGAATAGGGCTAACAGTGCTGACCTGCATAAAGTGTGCCGAGATCTCAAAATGCAAAGCACCTCTACGTGCCAAATAGAATTTGCCCAAAACTCCTACTCTAAAAAGTAACTCTTAAATGCCCCACTCCTCCTGTGTCCAAAATATTTCTCAGCTCCACAGGGAGAGGAGAGCTGCACAATGGATGGGATCCCAGCTGGGGTAACGCAGGGTTGTGGGGTGATTTGCGATCCCTGTGCACGTCTTGGAAATCTACAAGGACTAAGGTGTTTGCAAATATCAACGCCCTGTTCGTGCGTGGATGCCAGTCTGGAGCCGGTAAAACACGGTTCTCGCAGCCAAACAAGTCTGCTGGGGCTGGCTTATATCCCTCTGGCTGATGCTATCCTTTTATTACTGTTGCCCCGCAGCAAATAAAGATAGCAACGCCCCTTTTCGTGATTGCCTTCGCTGCGCTGCTCCTGTCCATGCTTCGTCTAAGCCTCTTGCAGACTCTAGTACTGTAGGCAGAGGAGGGTGCGCTGTGAATCAATGGGCTGATGGAGGTTTGGTGAACCTCAGGTGCCTTGAATTGGAGGGCCACTCTCTCAAATTAAAACAAACAGGAAAAATACTGCGGCAAACAGAAAGGTGTTTTCCTCCTTGTTCTTACTTCCCCCCCAGCGGTTCGTTGCGAGTGAAAGTAAATTGCACTGGTCGCTGTTCTGTTTCCTTTGCATTTCTTTCTGCTCAGGGCAACAAACGTGATTGAAGTGAGTCCCTGCTGTTCATCTTTTCCATTTCAGGCTGTTAGCGGCAATTGCTGGGTCGCAAACGCCACCGGTGGTGTGTGTTCTTAAAACAGCTGCTTGCACTTTAAAAGAAAGCGTGTCCAGGGTTTTGTAGGCTTACAAAGAAGCTCGTTGTTCCCGTGTTTAAAATGTGGGGCCCAGCGTCAGCGAACGGCATCCCTTTGGCTTTTGCTGCTGTTACAGAAGTGCTCCAGACGGGGATTGTCTCTTTCTGGTGCCTGGAGAGTACCTACGCTGCGGGACTCTTGGTCTGGGTTGGAGCAGTAATATGTGTATCAGCTTTGCCCGCTGCAGTGAGGTGGTGGGAAGGTTGGTGCCCAGAGGAGGGCGCTGGCGTCCCTTCGGCGCTAGGTCACCCCCGTGTACACAAGAGGGTGCTGTCGGCTGTTTGATGCGTTCTATTTTCAGTCTGGCCCTCCCTGCCCTGGCTTAGTGTGGTATTCAGCAGGAAAAGCCCCTCCTGAGGCAGGGGCCCAGCTTGGTGCGCATTTATGTAAACCGCAGAGATGGGCTTTTCTTTACAAGTCGCAACTTAATCTTGTGGTTTTGGCTGTCTGGGATCTACAGCTCCGTGGAGAACGGGGTGCGACTGAAGCTGGGGAGCAGGCAGTGCTGGAATCTGACATTTTACAAAGCCTCTGAGCACAGCGTCTCCCCAAACTCCGGAGCCCATCTCTGCTGGCTCTCAGTCTTGTTCCGGTTTTCGTAGCTCCCCTGATGGGGCTGTGTGCACGGGCTGGCTGAGGATATGTGCCTGTCGGGATCACAGCCTCCCCCAAAGCCTGTTTTAACCCAGCGTTCTCCCACACCTGGGATCCCGCCCCACCTCTGCAAGCGTCCTTGAACCGGCTAGAAAAAAATAATGCCAACTCTACATATATAGTTACAGGTTTCAAATTAGCTGTTACCCACTCAGGAAGGTGATCTTGACATCAAGATCAAGGTGCGCCAGGAATCAAAAAGGCTAACAGAGTGTTAGGTTGTCACAAGGAGGGGGGAGAAAAATTCTTCTCCTTAGCTGCTGATGATAGGACAAGAAGCAGTGAGCTTAAATTATGGCAAGGGAGGTTTAGATTGGACTTTTTAGGGAAAAAATTCTTAATGGTCAGGGTGATTAACCACTGGAATAAGTTGCCTGGGCGGGTTGTGGAATCTCCATCACTGGAGGTTTTTAAGAGCAGGTCAGACACACACCTGTCAGGGATGGTGTAAGAGGGTCCTTGGTCCTGCCGTGAGTGCAGGGGACTGGACTCTGACCTCCATGGTCCCTTCCAGTTTCTCTGATTCTATAAATTATTAGGAAAAAACTATTAGAAAATAAGAAATAAAATATCCTAGTTTCCCTCTATAGATCCACAGTGTGCCCACACCTTGAATACCATGTCCAATCCTGGTTGCCTCATCTCTCAAAGGTTGTGGTGAAACTGGAAAAGCCTCTGAGACGGGAAACACAGATAACCAGGGGTATGGAAGAGGAGAGATTAGGGCTGTTCACTTTCGAAAAGAGGTGATTAAGAAGGGATATGAAAGTAACGCACCGAGTCGTGAATGGTGTAGAAGTGATGATTAGGGAAGCATTTACCCTTTACCACAATACAGAAAACCGGGGTCATTCAAGAGAATGAGTGAGTTTAATACAAACAAGAGGAAGTACTTTTTCACTCAGTGCACAGTTAACCTGTGAGTTTCATTGCGGTAGGATGTTGTGATGGGCAAAGTATATAACTGGGTTCCATAAAGAACGGGCTAAATATGTGGAGGACAGGGCGATCAATAGCTATCAACCATGATGGTCAGGGGTGGACCCCGTGCTCAGGTAGCCCTAAACTTTTGACTGCCATAGGCTGGGCATGGAAGATAGGGATGAATTTCTCCACCTTCCCCGTCCTGTACACTGCCTCTGAAGCTCTGGTCTTGGCCACCGTCAGAGAGAGGGTGGCATTGGTCTGATCCGGCGTGGCCGCTCTTATGCTCTTGGGGATGAGATGCCTCTAGCTGATAAACGCTGCTCTCTCTTTTGCCGCATAGCATTTCTTCACTCTGAGTTAACTCTCCCTGATATGTGACCAGAATCCCTTCTGGAGCTGAACTTTGGATCCTTGTTAAACTGCGATCTTTACTTCTCCAACTCTCCCTTCGCTCACATCTCCTTTTCCTCAAGCAACAACTGACTCTCCCTGCCAATACATTTCTGGGCCAAGTGCCATCCACCTGCCAAGATATAGATCACTCTGGGTCTCCAGACAACTCCAGCAGGCTGTAAAGTGACCCCCTGAGCCAGTCCCACATACCCTGTGTGTAACCTGGGCCAGATTCTGTCTCATGTATCCCAGTGTAAATCGAGTGTGGCTTTGCATGAATGTCACTGAGCTCGTGCCGTTCTTCACATCCCACAGCTGGGCTGAGGGTGGTAGGAGATGAAACAAACCCGAGTCAGAGTGAAAAACGCTACTGTGGACCCCGAGCGAATGGGGCCATGAACCGTGCTGTTCGTTACACCTCCCCAGGTGGAGCGGATCACAAGTCCCTGTCTGCTTTGGAAGCAATCCCTTCTGGGCAGCGGAGGGGAGTTCAAGGGGTGGCTGATGGCCACGCACGGACAGCGGCCCCGTTCGCAGGGATTAAGGGCTGACGTTCCCACATTCTGGTGCCGTATGTGGTTACGCCTGAAGGGGGGGAGGCACCAAATCTGCCCCAGAAGAGGTGTCCGGTGTCCATCTCTGAGCTCACCCGTGTCTGTATAGAGGGAGGGGGCCCCACTGCAGCCCTCTTTGTTGTGGGCTGTGACTGGTTCTCAGGGACATGGATGTTCAGTGCGCAGCTCTTCCCTGCGGATTCGGAAATGTGCGTCTCGCTGGCATTAGCAAGGGCTAACGGGGAAGGACTGCAGTCCATGGTGCTTCCCTTTAGGGCTTTGAAAGCTTCACAGCCCATTGTTTGCTGGCATCAAGCCTGCACTCACATGGCTGTGCTGTAGGATCTCTCTCATAAACAGCCTGGCACACTAAGAAAGCCCTTAGCAGTGGCCTGCTGGGGGGAGCTGGGCTCATTCCTTTCTTTGCTTCTTTGAGGCCTGAAAGTTTGTTTACCCAACAAGCTATTTTTCCCACTTAGTTATTTTTTAACCTCAAAAATATCTGGACAATGAAGCCTTCTCTTCCCCATCTTGTGTTGCAGGCCTCACGGAGCAACGGAGAGCTAGCCAGGATCCTTTCTTGGCCCTTAATTGAATGGATCGGGGTTTGGGGTGAAGGTGCCGAACGGTTACCAAAGAATGGTCTTTCTCATGGTGTTCAAATTCAGTTGTTAATGCTCAAAACCAGAATGTGAAATGGGCTGAATGCAAATAAATCTCTTTTCAGGTTTCACTTTGTTGGTGTTTGCGATGTAGTCATCTTACAAGATCTCCATCTGGCCGTTGGCTCTTTCAGGAGAAGCGGGCAGATGAGACCCAGCTGCTGCTGTTAAATTAACTCCCTGTTTTTACTTTTTAGAGAAGACGTGTCCCGTCGCCCCTGCCCCCCCCTGTTTTTCCACGCTCCTTGATTGTAATGCACAAGATCATTCAGGAATGGTTTAAGAGGGTCCTTGGTCCTGCCTGAGTACAGGGGACCGGACTTGATGACCTCTCGCGGTTCCTTCCAGTTTCTATGATTCTCTTCCACAACCTTCCTTCTCTCCTCTCCTTTGATCGGCTATCTGGGCTCCCTGCTAGTGAAGGAAGGAATTGGGGTTTGTATCCAAATATTCAGCCTTCAGCATTTTCCCTGCTCTGTTGTTAGGTTGAAAGAACGGTCTTTGTAGCCTGTTAAACCAGATTCTTAGGGGACAGGTGCAACTGGTGAGAAAACAAATCAAATGGTGGAAGGATTTGCGCCAGGCAGGCTCTAGCATTCGAGGCCAGGAAGTTTGGGTTCCTGGATAGCAGTGGAATCACGCAACGCAACAGCCACTGGATGTATGATCCAGACCATATCCCAGAAATCCCTGCAACTTCCACTAATACAGAGGGCTCCTGCTTCTTACAGGAACACGACTGGCTCAGCTTGTTCGGTGTTGACTAGCCGAGAGCCTGGTAAAGGAGCCTTGGGAGGAATAGCCCAGTTCGGCAATTGGTGTAGCTGACTCTTCAGTGCAGACGAGAGCAGGCTGAAGTTTGCACCCCGTTTCCCTGGCATGTGGGGCCCAGCACTGTCCCACAGAATAGAAGAGCCTTACTGTGAGTCTACACACGGGGTCTGGGTTCTGCCCCTGCATTTGCTGAGCGGCAGCTGCCGGACAGTTCCACACGTCCTCGGCTGCTGACCGGCTCTTCTCTGAATAAACACAGCTGGGGCCGCCCATAGCTTCCTCCGGGATTTGGCTCTCTCCCCCACAGCGTTCATGGTTCCAGATCCCGTGTGCTGAGCCCGTGACCCCAGCTGGAGTCTGTGCGAATGCCGCAGCCCCCCCGGATTCTGTCCTCCCTGAAGAGCCTCCTCTGGTCCTGAGAGGGTCGGCGTTCAACATACCAAGTGTGTTGCTGGCTGGGCCCAGCAGCCCTCGTACCAGACGCTCCCCTCTAAAGCACGTGCTACTTTTACAGTCTCCATCCTGTGGAGCAGCAGTGTTCCCTAGTGGTTAGAGAAGGGGGGCTGGACTGGGGAGAGATTTGGGTTCCATTTTTGGGCCCCGCCACTGACCGGACTCTGAGACTGTGGATCTGTCGTTTTGTGCCTCACTTTCCCCTTCTGTGAAATGAGGGTAATGATCCCGACCCACCCTTTGTAAAATGCTTTTGAGATTCTCCTACGGAAAAACGCTGCCTCGGTGAAAATTCCTGTCTTACTTATGGGGGCAGCTGGCTCCTTCCCAGCCACCTGTTTGTCCCTGTTGCCAGCCTGGAGTTAGGAGTCTGAGTCATAGAGGCAGCAATCGCTGGAAAACCCATGTGCCATTTACAGCGGAATAGTTTCCTCCCTACCCCGGCCAATGGGCTCTTAAAGCTCGTGATTAGTGAGGCCCTGGGCTGATGCTGTGTCTGATTATTGGCAAGTTAATATTGCTCCTGATCCTCTGGTGTGGAGAAGCAACACCAGGTGGATTGATTTCAGATGGTGCATGAAGTTTTCTCCTCTGCTCCAGCAGGCGTTTGTGACTGGGGATCTCTAGAGAGACACATGGCTGTGGGGAGGGTCAATCGGCTTTTAGCCGTCTCGTTGCTGGGGATATTTACCCTGCACATGCCCCTGTAGCTTTCTACCACCTGCTGTTACTTTTGTCTCCTCTGGGGAACATGTTACTCCCATTTCAGGGGTCTTGAAAGGAAGCTCAGGCAGTTAGTCAAGCCCTGGGTAACTTTCTCAGTCCCCAGATTGCTGAGCCCGCCCTGTGTTACAAGTAATAGCTATTCTGCTGTAGTGCAGAATTATTTAGCAGGGGTGTCCCTTACCTTTCCGTGCTGCTCCTCGGTCCCTCTGCTTTGCTCTTGAGAGGGCTGCCTTTCTCTTTCCTTCTCCAGCTCTGGCCATGGTGGGTGGCCCTTTCTTTCCCGTGGGGATCCCCTAGGGTAGTCGTGGTTTGAGATCAATTTCTCTGAAGGATTCCAGCCACCCGATGGTATCTGAGCTTTCCTGATTCATGCCTCTGCTTGGTCCCCTTCTGGTGCACCAAGTCCCCCCAGTTTATCCCTCCGTCTAGGCGGCTGTTTGTATTTGCAGGTATAGACTAGCTCAGCAGTATCTCAGCCTGCTCTCTTTCCCTGCACAAGATTCTTTGTACCCTCTTGTTTGCAGGGGCTGGAGGCATATGATAAACCGTCCTAGCCAGAGTGCAGCTTCTATTAATATGCCCACTTGGACCCAGTTCTTGGCATCCACGAAGAGGGCAGAACACACTTTCCCTGTCTTCTGTGAGCAGCCGTGGGCCACATCCTTGCCAGTGGCTTCATGAAGACCCAGCAAGACTGAGAGATGATTTTTTCCCTTCTGTTTTGGGCTGGGAAGCGGGCTCAGATGGTGAGGGACTAAGTAAGGAAAGGGTGAGTTACAGACAAACACATTTGCTCATTTTCCAGAGGGGGAGCCGTGTTAGCAAACAGAGTCCCGTAGCACTTTTAGAGACTAACAAATTTATTTATCAGATAAGCTTTCGTGGGAGAAAATCCCACTTCGTCAGATGCTTGAAGATAAGTCCGCTATCCTCAGGTGCCTAACGAAGTGGAATTTTCTCCCACGAAAGCTCATGGGATCAATAAATTCGTTAGTCTTTAAAAGTGCCACCAGACTCCTGTTTACATTTGCTCATGTACACCTCTGCGCCATTTTGATCTGATTTATTTGTGGAGATCCCCTTTCCAATCCATGCATAACAGCCCCTGAGTGCAGACTTGTGTATTATCTTTGAGACAAGCTGTCCCTGCGTTGTGGGGTCTCCAGGTGTGTCTGAAGCAGCCCCTGTCCCGTTTCTTTCCCAGCTTGTCTGGCAGCAATTTTCAAGAAGCCAGAAGCTCAGGAATTTGTCACCGTCACCATTTAAATGCAAAGTGAAAAGAATCGCAAGTGTCCCTTGCAGCTCCCCAAGGAGAGTAGCAGGAAATGTTGTTCTCTGCCCTCCGAATTCTGCAGATACCCAGGGTGCTGCAGTCGCGGGGAGAGCGTAAACGGGGTGCCCTCCTGGCTGCGAGCTTTGGACTGTTCAATAAGAATGAATGGCACAGAAAGGCAATGAGCAGACAGAGCAGGAGATGGGGAGAGACTTTCTGTGAGGCTTTTTTTTTCTTGCAAGCCTTCCGTGTGCATTTTAAGGCCTGCTTTTGTGAGACGCTGGGCGCCCGCAAGCCCAGTTAAAGTCAGCGGGAGCAGAGGCAGGTTCTGAACGACTGCAAATCGGGCCCTAAGACCTTTTCACCCCATACTTGGGCTTAGAGTACCTGACCCCAGCTGAGGACAGGTCCCCTCTGTGCTAACCTCGTCCAGACGCTAAGGCCGGGTCTGTGCTGTAAACTTCCCCGGGTATATCTCCGTCACTCAGCGGTGTGAAAAAACACACCCCTGAGCAGTGCTGTTATACCGACTTGCCGGGTGCAGCCAGCGCTGTGTCGGCGGGACGGCTTCTCCCCTCAATGTAGGTCTATTAGCTGTGTGCTCTCATTGACTAGCGCTTGATCTGCCCATAGTCAGAGACATCCTCTTCCCAGATCACCGAAACAGACCTGGCAGACAGAGGGAGGGAAGACGGAGGCATGTCAGAGCCAGGGGAAGACCCCATGGCCACATATACTCAGGTGTATCCTCCTGCAGTAAGTGACCTCGTGCGGTGCTCCAAGAGACCTGCCTGGGTTTTCACTGGTCAGCTCTGTCCACCGTCTTCACCGAATTTGTCGGTGCTGGGGGTGTGGCTTCTTCTGACTGGCGATGAGCTGCTGCTGCTCCATTGACTTCTCTGGAAGTTGCAGGTGGCTGCCCCCCCCCGAAAACTAGACTATAAATGTCAGTGATAAAATTCACTTTTTATTGGAATTTTTTAATCCCCTGGGTTGGTTTGGAGCTCCTCAAGTGGGAGAGGAGGAAGATCTATCTTCATTATTCAGAATGGATAACTAGTGCTGTATCTTCTCTGCATTCGAGATCCTTGCCAGCTCCTTAAGTCCCTGGGAGAGCAGATCTGCAGGTTTCCCGGCTACTCCAACAGAAGGAGGGAAATTTGCAGCTGGCCGTCAGCCAAGATCTGCAAGCTCCGTCCACCCAGCGTCTCGGGCCTTGTACACACGATCAGATTATCGCGCATTAAAGCTCATTACCGCGCGATAGCAACAACGGCGTACACACGTGCAACAGGGCTCTTGCGCGTTAAGTGCCTTGTTGTCGCGCAATCCAACAACCACTCCGACGAGAGTGGTAACAGCTGTTGCGGATCATATATTGCGCGTTTGAGCTCGTGTGTACGCTTACCGCGCATTGACTGGAGTCCGGAACTGTCCCAGCATTCCCAAGTCGTCCTCTCTGGTCTCCCCCCCCACCCGCTCTGTGGCCGTGACGAAACTGTCCCCGCCCTGCCCCGAACTTATTCCCGGGATTTTCAAATTTCAAGTCTGTTTCACTTCCTGCTCTCTTCCTCGTGGAGTGTGTTTGTGCTCCGATCATCAGTAGCAATGGCGGCCCGCCGTGGAAGACGCGCACCCCTTTGGAGCACGGCAGAGGTACTGGACCTGATCAGCATCTGGGGAGAGTCCGCCGTGCAGGCGCAGCTACGCGGCAGCAGGAGGAATTATGACACATTTGGCATAATTTCTCGGGCCATGTCAGAGAGAGGGCATGATAGAGACACAGTGCAGTGTAGATCAAAGGTGAAGGAGCTCAGAATTACCTATCACCGAGCGAAGGAGGGAAACCGCCGTTCTGGATCAGCGCCTGCAACATGCAGGTACTATAAGGAAATAGAAGCCATCCTCAGCGGGGACCCCACAACCACTGCCAAAAGTCCCGTGGACACTTCAGCCCCTCCTCGTCCGGTGATTGCCAGAGCCGAGCAGGATGAGGACGTTGTTGAGGAGGAGGAGGAGGAGGAGATGGAGGATGACACGGAGGAAAGCGCAACCGCGTGTAGCCAGGAGCTCTTCAGCAGCCCCGCTGAGACGTCCACCCAAGGCTTGAACTGCAGCTTGTTCTCTGAGGCGGCAGAGGGGGGTTCAGGTAAGTTTCTCCTTCATTCAGCTCTGCTCCTGCTAAAATATCATTGTCTGGGGTGGGGGTGCTTGCGGGTCCCCGCTGTGCACGCTATTTACTCTGCATTCATTAGCAGGGCATCAATACAAGCAGTGATTGTAAAATAATCATCTGCATTTAGGTCAGAAAAGGTTTCCTCGATGTACCTCCAGAGCCTAATACTCAGGTTAGATGGGAGAGCGTTTGTGTCTGCGCTCCCAAAGACGGACACTCTGCCTCTCCAGCTGCAAAGCACAGCCCTGGGAACCATGGCAGCACACAGTGCAGCAGCATACGGTCCCGGCCTGCTACCGGCGGCATGTAGGAGATGTATTCTAGATGGAAGGGGCACTCTGAGGAGAGGGATATTGGGTTCCATCTGTGTGCCCTCTTCCGATTCTTAGCCCCCGGTAAGCCGTCTATTAGAATGTACCTTGTCTGCTTCAGCGCAGCGTAGTGTGTTGACCGCCCTGTACCTTCCAGTGGAATGTGCTACTGGAAGGTTACATTGGCTATCTATGCTATGTGTTAACAATGTCTATATTGTTATTTTTGTATTAGAATTGAGCTTCACAAGGCCGGTGTCTACCCCAGCTGACCGAATGAGAAACATTAGGCGGCGTTCTCGAAGAAACAGGGAGGATATGTTTAATGACCTGCTGAAAGCAACACAAGAATCCGCAAGGGAGAATAGAGCCTGGAGAGAGGAATCCCAGCAGAGGAGGCAGAAACACAGGGACGAACTGATAAGCGTCATGAAGGAGCAAACAGAACTGCTAAAGAACATGATAGCTTTGCAGTCCCAGGCGATAAATGTCCGGGCTCCACTCCAGACAGTTCAGCCGTGTATGCCTCCCACACACCGCAGTCCCTCAAAGCATTTCTTTGAAGGCCACCCTCCACCCCGGTACAGGACAACATCCAGCCCCCCCCCCCCCAAGCTACTTTTACGAGACCCGGAGCTACACCAACCTGTAACCCCACCCCCATCTTTCAGGTTTCAATAAAAACAGTAACAAAAACTTTGAAGAATGCATTTATTTATACACATTACTGAAATGATCCTAAGGTGCACCTCATGCGTCATGTAACTTAACTAGGGAAGGGCATCATTGAAATGCTCCCTGAGTGCCTCCCTTATGCGAGCAGCTTCTCCTTGTGCCACCCTAATACTCCTAGTGGCTGGCTGCTCGAATGCTTCCTCGAGGCGCTGTGCCTCCGTAGCCCACGTAGGGGAAAACTTTTCTCCCCTACTTTCACAAATGTTATGGAGGACACAACATGACGCAATCACGGCAGGGATGTTGTCCTCCGCCAAGTCCAGCCTCCCATACAAACAGCGCCAGCGCCCTTTTAAACGGCCGAAGGCACACTCCACAGTCATTCTGCAGCGGCTCAATCGGTAATTGAACCGCTCCTTGCTGCGATCAAGGTTCCCAGTGTAGGGTTTCATGAGCCATGGCATCAGTGGGTATGCTGGGTCTCCGAGGATGACTATGGGCATCTCCACCTCCCCCACTGTTATTTTTTGATCAGGGAAAAAGGTGCCCCCTTGCAGCTTCCGGTACAGACCAGTGTTCCTGAAAATGCGGGCATCATGCACCTTTCCCGACCACCCAGCATTGATGTCCGTGAAACGACCCTTGTGATCCACGAGTGCTTGCAGCACCATGGAGAAGTAGCCCTTCCTGTTTATGTACTCCGTCGCGAGATGGTCTGGAGCCAAAATAGGGATGTGTGTGCCGTCTATGGCTCCCCCGCAGTTAGGGAATCCCATGGCAGCAAAGCCGTCCACAATCTCTCGAACATTGCCCAATGTCACTGTCCTCCGTAGCAGGATGCGATTGATGGCTTGGCACACTTGTGAGAGGGCTAATCCGACGGTGGTCCTCCCGACTCCAAACTGGTTTGCAACGGACCGATAGCAGTCGGGAGTCGCCATCTTCCATACAGCAATCGCAACACGCTTCTCCACAGTTAGGGCTGACCTCATGTTGGTGTCTTTCCGTCGCAGGGCAGGGGCCAACTCTGAGCACAGTTCCAGAAAGGTTGCTTTCCGCATTCGAAAGTTCTGTACCCACTGCTCGTCATCCCACAGCTGCATAACAATGCGATCCCACCACTCGGTGCTCGTCTCTCGCGACCAGAAACGGCGTTGCACCGTGTGCAGATGATCGGTGAAGGAGCTGAGCAACGCGGTGCTGTTGCTCTGCATGGCATCGATCAGCCCCTGCTCCTCGGTGTCCTCATCTGACTCGGAGCTCATTGCGTACTGAGCAACCAGCCGAGATGTATTCAGAATGTTGAAGGCGACAATGGAGATCATAGCAGGATCCATGCTGTCGCTGTAGCGATTGATTGCAAGTGGTGCGTTGCGTCACTGCAATGTTGAAAATAGGCGCGAGTTGCTATTGGCAACGAGGAAGACGCTAGGGGAACACAAAGCACCATGGGAAACTGAGAGTTTACCCATGGCGCTTTGCGTTCCTTTCCTTCATCCCATGATTCATAGCGCCGATTCAGGGAAAATGGAACGATGGGATAGGTGCCCAGAAGTCATTGCGCTCAACCGCGATAATGCGTGTAATTTTGTTGCGTTGCAGGGAGCAACGTGTGTACGCGTTGTCCCGCAATAAAGGTCACGTGAGTTTTGTAGCGCGATTGCCTTGTTGCGCTTTAATCTGATCGTGTGTACATAGCCTCGGTTCCCATGCTGCTTGCTCTGAACCAGGCCTTCTGCATCAATTTGAAAAAAATGCAGTGTTAATTCATGTGTGAACCACCCACAGGCTTCTCACTTTTCTGTGCAAGCCAGTTCTCAGAAGCTGATTGCGGGGCGTGTTTCATATGATGATAACATGTTGTGTTTGCTCTCCGAAATGCACTCCCTGTTCTGAGGCTCACAGACTGTGTGCTGCAGTATTGTAGGCATGTATGGGCCTAGCAGGCAAGCCTTGGACTGGCTGATCAATGCACAAACAACATATCCCAAGCCCTTAAGAGTAATAAACAAATATTTTTCTTTTGGGGGCAGAAAATCCTAACCAGGCTTAGCGTTGGGAAAATGCAATTCTGCTTAAGCCAAGAGTCAGCATCCTTGCAGTCCCTAGCGGAGATGGTTTGTCAGCTGGTTCAGTTATTTTAAGCTCCATCTCTTCTAACCCTGCTCAGAGGAGGGCTCAGCGGCCTGGTGATGAAATGACCATCTCTGCACCGTGCTTGGTGCTGATGGAGTTTCCAAGGTGTTTGCAGCAGTGGTTTTTCTGTTACATTTCCCCGCTGGAGTCAAGGCTTCAGTACAGAGCTTCCACTGCTTTGATTTGTTGCAGGGAGGAGCGGTAAGAAGGGGTGGGGAGAGAAGAGGGAAATGGGGAGACTGCAGTTATAATGGAAAAAATACGCTGTGATTAAAATGCAGTGAGAAGAATGCAGCAAAAGAGCTCCCAAAAGCAAGGGCCAAGCATGGCACGTGTGCACCTGGGAATTCAGGAGGAGTCCAGCCAGGCATCATGGCTTATGTCCTTGATAGTGGCTAGCTGCTTCAGGAAAACCCGTGATCTGTCTGTAATACCTTCTTGGTGACGGGGCTGGAGCTGTCTATGAATGCAACGAGCAGCTTTTACCTTCAAGCAGGAGGTTTTATCCTAGCCCGTGCAATTTCAGAGGTGTCTCTTACAAATGCCTGGTTGTGTATTTTAAACCTTTTGTCTCGATTATACCCTGCAGCAGAGCGTCCCGCAGGTTAACCATGTATGCTCTCTTTTTAAAGTAGCCGACAGAAATCCGTCAGCTTGTTTAGCGGACGCAAACACTATTACCGAGCTCCATAGGGGAGATGACTGTTTAATGCCTCTCTGTATAACACCTGGCACGACGGAGCCTCTTTCCCTGCTTAGGCATTGCTGTAACACCAACCAATAGATTTCAGGAACTCAGACTCCTGCTGGTGTGAGCTTCGCATCTGATCGGTTCCTGGGAGCGTGGGGACAGGGAGATGGCGCTGATGAGAGAGATTTGCACAGGGCTGGGTGTGTTTGTAGCCTGGGATGGCCCATTTACCAAGCTGCAGAGTGGCTAACAAACCCAGGTGAACAGTCACGGGCAGTGTTACTCTCCCAGGGAGATGGCAGTGCATTTCAAAAGTTCCTGCTAGGAGCTGGGCTCAGTTTTATATTTAGCTGGGAACGGTAGCGGTTCACCCACCCGGGCTATCGGGTTACGCCTCGGAATCAGCTTGCCGCGCAGACCTCTGCTCTCCGCCCTAGGTCCTGTTCCTGGGGTGGCTCCTGGGACCCGCCCGGAGCGAGGCGAGATCTCACTGAGCGTTGGAGCAGTGGCTCCATTAGGAATCTGCTGACTGGGACGATCAGGGCAAAGCTGTGGGGTTGAATCTCCGGCCCCTGGCTCCACACGCTCCCTGGGTTTCACTCGGAAGACTCGTAGAGAGGCATGGATGTGAACGTGATGCCCCTGGAGGGGGGCCAGCCTCTCCTCATGGGGCTGAACGGCATCGGGATGCCCCGCCACCCCAAGGCCAAGAAATCTAAAAAGGCTGTTCTTTTCTTTGAGGTGGAGATCCTGGACGCCAAGACCAGGGACAAGCTGTGCTTCCTGGATAAGGTAGGCCCGTCTTGCGGCTTGGACAGGGGGTGGCTGCTGCAGTTACTGTAAAAATGCCCCCCCAAGTCATTTCTCGCTGGGCTTGGGGGTGTCCCTTCCAGAGTGAAACATGCCATCCCTTCCCTTAAATCCACCCTGAAGCTGCCCAGTTCAGGGACCCTCCTTCGCCTCACGGCATGTGGCCATAAGTGATGGGAGTCTGCGACACCTGGCTTGGGCTTTTGAACAGGGGTTTGGCCATTTCCCCTAAGCAAAGGGAAGATTTGTTTTGTGCACTCAGGCCCTCTTTCTCCCCCCATTCTGCGCCGGGAGAGGTGCGTGCCCGGAGCCCTACTGCTGTGCTGAGTGGGGACTGGGTTTCTCTGAGTGTTCAGAGCTAGCAAGCTGCAGTAGGGACAGACAGATTTTGAGGGGCATTGCTGGGTGGGATCAGAGGGCTCAGGGAGTGACGGGGGGGGGGGGGCGGCAGCTGATTTGAGCCCTTTGCAGATTGGCGGTCGTTAACCCACCTTGATTGAGTTTGCTGGGTTTGGGCCCGGTGCCTCGCAGACAGACACCCCGTCCCAAAGGGCTGCAGGGGGAGCGGCCCTCACCGACAGCCTTACAAAGAGGGGAGGGGCTGTTGGAGCAGGAGCTGCCCAGGCTGTGGGTGCACACAAGCCTTCGGGGCTGTAAATCCAGCATCTTTCACCAGTGCTAGTGCAACACAAAATACTCCCATCTCATGCAGGCTCAGAGGGAGGGAGGCAGCCGCAGCCGCGTGTCTGTGGGGCTGAATTCTCCTCCTGAAAAGAGTAAAAAAGGGAGTTCCTGGCCTGCTGCCTTGGGTGTGTTTCAGGCCTGGTCTGTACACACACCCGTGGGTTAACTCACATTGAGCTGAATGTCTGTGCTGGGCTTAGAACAAGACACGCGATCACTCAATTTCTTTAATTCAACAAGTGTCTGCTGCTGGCTCCTGGCACACATTGTTTACTGCCGCCTCCTTGCATAGCTAGGAGACCCTCTCCACTCCGGTCACGCCTCCCTAATGCATCCTGCTCCATGCCACATCTGCTCCTAGTGATGCACCTGGCCTTCTGCTGCGGATTCGCTCTGCACCAGCGCAGTGCTGGGGTCGATTAATCTGCCCAGTGCAACCCTGCAACGGCTCGGAGCACTGTCCCGTCAAGGCCCGAGTGCAGCTCTGCCCGGCTTTCAAGCTGCGTGCCCCAGTCTGGGCGGTCTGGAGAGCAGTCTAGGCATCACGTGGCTGTGCTGAGCTCGGCTGGCTGCCCAGATCCAGGGCCAACACCCCAGCCCTGGATCAGGGCAGAGAACATACAAACATATTGAAAAAATACTGTTTTACAAGGGGGTTAATTGCAGGGTCCCTTGGGGAGCCCACGGAAAAGTGTGCAGGACAATAGAGGGGGCTGTTCAGCTGAGCCAGGAATGCCGGCTCAGTAGCAGGTTCCCCAGAGCTGGGGTCTGAGGGCGAAAGCAGTGCCTGGAGTTAAGGGGTGGACAGCCCATTTAGCTCCTCATGGTGGTCTACCACCCTACTCCATCCATCCTGGAGGCCCAAACGGGCGGGTGGAGAAGGAGTGGGGAACATCTGGGCCCGGTGATCACATCCTAGAAGGAAACATGAGCGAGACGGGAGCCCTTGGTGCAGTCATAGAGAGAAACTGTGAAATGAGGGAAGATGTGAAGGAAAGGTCCTCGCCTGCCTGTAATGATGCGTGCCAGCCACAGGACAGGACAGAATCGCTCCTGCAGGCTGCGGGATAAACCAATCCCACGGCCGTGGAGCAAAGCGCCACGGAAGGAGCTGAGCTTGGCCTTGTGGGAGAGAGATGGGCCCAGGATACGACACATCATGGAACCCAAACCCCGGTGGCTGGCATGGAGCAGGCTGGCCGGCTCTGGGGTAACAGCTGCAGTCTGGGAGGCTGGGAGGTGGAGTTACAAGTGGCGACAGAGAACATAGCCTAGCTTCGTGCTCTGTGGCCGTTTTTGCAACCTGTTGTCTTTCCACCCCCTTATCAAATGAGCCGGGGAGCCAGCGTGAGCTGATGGCGGGGAGCTGGGATTCTGGCCTGACCCCAGCTCTGCCGAAGATGTGCGCTGAGAGATTTGGGGTTAGTGCGAGCCTCATCGCATGTCTCAGTTTGCACAAATGGGGCTAATGATGCTTGCTTGCCTTCATAAAGTGCCTTGATCTGTGCAGAGGGGATGGGAAGGTTCCTTGGAGCAGGAAAGCACCTGCCTGTGTGGTTTGTACAGCACCTAGCACAATGGGGGCAGATGCCTGTTTTTAATGGCTTAGTCACAGGCCTGGGTAATTCTCTCTCTCTTGGCGTCTCAACCTGCCTTTCTGGAAGGTGCTTTAGCCAGACGACTTATGGGCCTCCGTGCGGGAGTGGCTGGGTGCCATTCCCTGGCCTGTGTTAGGCAGGAGGCCAGAGTTGAGGGCCTAAGGGTCCTTTCTAGCTTTATCTACAAATGCATCTATGCCTTTTGTTGGGACACCTGCCAGGATGGCCCATGGAGTCTCTCTCCAGCCCAGCTACCGGCTGGAGGTGACCAGCGGTGCCGTCCGAGGAGAGGGCTGGCTCCGTGGGAAACTCTTCTACCCAAGAAGCACCGCATCATGCAGCCTCCCTGGGATGGAGGCCTGAAGGTGGCATCTCGCTGCACGTGTGCTGCTGTTTCTTTCCTGTCTGGGGATGCCCAGCCGATCTGGAGCAGCCTAGGTGTAAATCCCTCTCCGCCTGCATCGCCAGACGCAGAGAAGCTGCAGGGTTTAGTGTTACAGGAGCTCCGAACCAAAGAGACCTTCCTGCCGTTCCCGGGTGTCCTTCCCAGCAGTTGGTGCCTGCTGCCCCGCGTCAGGGAACAGCTCTCCCCGGTCCTGTGAGACCATACTCCTCTTCCATTCCTGCATCTCTAGCCTGTTCGAGTTGTCCCTCTGGAGACCAGTCCGTCTGTCCTGCCACGGCAGAGCCTCTCTGTTTCTGCCCATCCACCTAGCTGTTTCCCATGTCTCTGCCAGCACCCATCAATTGCTGGTGCTGAAGCCTGGAGCAGCCGCATCCATGCCCCCAAATTCCACCTGTGTCGACCGACTGCCAGCGTGACACCCAAGACGGCGTTCCCCATGGCTTGGGGATACCTGTGATACCTGGGAACAAACAATCTCGCTGATCGCTACTCCTGGGAGACCAATTTCCCCTGCCTCTGGGAGGGTAGGGCCTCGTTCGCACCACACCCACCATCTTTGCAGCGCCGCCTGAATCTGTCGCCTTGCTGGGGTGTCTTCCGGTTATCGGCTGCCCGCTGGGGTGACGACAGCCTGCACCACCAGCATGTGACTCCATCAACGTCGCTGTTTCGAAAAGCTTCCCTCGTGCTTAGCACCACCCCCTGGCCTCAAGCGCTGGAGAGATTTGGCCATGAGCGTAATCTCTCTCCTACCGAAGCAGTGAGGCTGCGTGGGCCGTGAGCGTTCTCATAGACTTTAAGGTCAGAAGGGACCCGTACGATCATCTAGTCTGATCTCGTGCACAATGCAGGCCTCAAAACCTCACCCACCCACTCCTGCAATAGGCCACCAACCTATGACTGAGTTATTTACCTCTTTAAATCATGATTTAAGGACTTAAGATACAGAGAATTCACCAGTAGGTGAACCATGCCCTGTGCTACAGAGGAAGGTGAAAACCCCCCAGAGCCCAGGCCAATCAGCCCTGTGGGAAAATTCCTTCCCGACCCCAAATATGGTGATCAGTTAAACCCTGAGCACGTGGGCAAGTCTAATAACCCCTTGCTGAGCATTATCCCCATTTTACACAGGGGGGAAAACTGAGGCACGGAGCAGGGAACTGACTCGCCCAACGTCACTCAGCAGGCCAGGGGCAGAAGCCATTAGGCACCATCACCTCCTTTGATGTCAGTGGCCTTCGCGAGCGATTGGGGAGGGCGGGAGGGAGGGAAGATTCCCCATAAGCTCAGCAGGCTTAAGTCCACCACTAATCAAGTCAGCAGCTGTGAACACGGCCCGTGCCAGCTCTCTCCAGGCCCAGTCCTGTGGGCAGACTCCCATTGGCACTGGCGGTTTAACTTTGTGGCCAGATGGGCACGATGCCCCTCTGACCGAGCCCGGTAAATCCAGGCAGGCAGGAAATGGGAAAACGACTTTCCTCGTGTCTCTGTATTGAATCCTTACAGGTGACCCGCGATGGGAGATCAGAACTCCCTCCCGTGTGTGCCCGCAGCGAGGCCTGCATCTCTCCTCGCCTCTGAGCGCTGGGTGGGGTGGGTGGCCCCTCTCACTGCTTCCTCTTCCAAAGCCAGGAAGCGCTGACTTTCAGCCCTCACTCTGTCTCCCCTGCGTGTGTGGCAGCTGAGCAGGGGGAAACGCTCCCTGATCCCGTGTACCATTCGGGCCACCATACCTTGGGGAGGCGCAGCCGCTGGGATCCCAAATCTGGCTGCTTGTTGGTCCTCTAACTTGCCATTTTAAAAGGGGTCCTGCATAGGGAAACAGGCAGGGCCCTGTCATCCAGCTTCCTTCGTCAGGAGCTCAGTAACCTGTCTGTCCAGAAAGGCTGTCAGTTCTGCTCCGAAGCCATCAAAAGATGGAGCATCCACCACTCCTGTGGCCTTTTGCCCCAGTGGCTCATCCCCCTCTGTCTTTAAAATAAAATCGCACTCCTTCTAAATTGAATTCCTCTGGCTTCAGCTTCCACCTTCCTTGTCCTGTCCTCACTTGCTGATTAGCTAGCTGGGATCTCCCACATCAGCAGACCTGCCTTGCCTCACATTTAGTTATGTATATCTTTTTAAAGGGCAGAGAACGAATGTCAAGTAAAACCCTTTCCGACCATTTTGATCCACTCTGGAGAAGCCAGAGAGGGCGCAACCCCCATGCTTTCCCTTTATCCCTTTGCATCCTGCCACCTTCCGAACAGCCAGGCTGTTTGGGCGGTGCAGGTCTCCCACAGGTTATTGCTCCATCCAGGCACATCAGTGCCCTGGATGTGGCCCCAACTGTCCCGGTCTGGAGGGTGTGATTGAAAGGGACTCTTGCCCGCAAAGGAACTTAGTGATTCCTCCACCTCCCAACATCTCTGAGAGCAGCACAAACCTGAAACGGCAAGGCACCGGAAATGAGAGCGGACAGCATCTGACACCCGCCCTGGATTTTCCGCAGGGCATCCTGAAGCAGCAGGAACATCCCGAGGCCGTGGAGGGAGGGAACAGACAAGTGAAGCTGTCAGCGGCCTCAGGGGAGAGAACTCGGAACAGGCTCCTGCCTGTGAGAACCACCAGCTCTCCAGCGAGGAGCCAGTCTCCGTGTTAGCGTGGGGAAACAGAGACACACGGAAGAGGTCATGCGATGAGTCAGAAAGAAGCCAGGAGTCTGATGTCCTTCCCAGTCCACTGCTATCTCACCACTCGATAACCTTGCCCTCAAAGGAACTGAGGAGTACATCTCAATGATTTAAAAGGAAGGGTCTCCTGTGAAAATGGCCTTCCCGTACCACGCGGCTCTGCTCCCTGTGTGGGCGTTGGCCGGAGTCAGAACTCCTGCCACAACCCCGTTGTGGCTGCTTCCTGCTCCTCTTCGCCCTGAGGAGTCCGTGTGCATATTCCCCAGAATTGTTCCAGCCAGTCACACGTGGACAGACCGCTGCTTCGTTGGCAAAGCGCCAGTGGGACTCTTTGATCCCAGGAGGCAGGATCTAAAGCCGTCTTGTGTGGGGAGCCCGTTTGAGCTGGAGTTGCGGAGAGACGGAGGCTGTGGGGCTGAGTCCCTTTTCAGAGCAGAACTACCGTTTCAGGTCCTCCAGCTGCGTGCCAGGCTCCTCCTGACCTCAGCGGCCCTGCGCACAGCATTAGGGCAGGATCTAGTCTTGCAGCAGAGCAGCCTGCCCAGGATTGGTGCAGGTTGGCCATGCAGAGGGCCAGTGCCCTACTGACTTTTCTTTTTTGCACTGTGCTATGTGATTGAAAAGACTTTAAGAAACACATCAGTTCCCAATCACGGACTTCTACCTTCTTCTGATTGTGCGCCCCTTGGCTGGCTACACAGAAATTAAGCTGAGGCAGAGTGTGGCCGAGGCACAGGACACGTGATTTCTAATCCTTCTGCCACCGTTTTACTCTACTTGCTTCCCCACTCTGTGCCTGTGTCCCACTGTGGGACACTGCCCCGCCTGGCTCCCAGAGGTGCTGCGTGGACTGCCTGAGTAACCGCCGCAGAAATGTTAAGCGTCCTCGTTATTTGAGGATCATCTCTGCCGACTTGTAAATGTCATTAGCCCGGCTGGGTCTGATCCCAAATCAGCTCTCAGCCAGGCTGGGCTCTTGCACCCATTGCAGAACATAACCCCCTTGGAGGACTCGCAACGGACAGTCCCGTGAGAGCTGAAATGTTGGCTCCTCTTGTCCAAACCCGATCCCACTCTGAGAGGCTCCCACACTTGTTTGGGTTCCTTGGACTTATGGTATCTGGCCGGAGAGCCTTCTCCGATGGGAGCCAGGTCTGCCGGCTGTCAGCTGTTGTAGACACTCTACCCTGCACCTGCTTGGATTAGCTGGCTGAGCGGTGGGCACGCCCTCCTTAAATGTTAGTGTCTGCTCCTGCAGTGATTCACAGATCACCCTTCAGCCCAGGCAGGGTCGGCGTTCTGGAATCCGCCCGGGGAGGACACGGGGACTGAAGGTGGGCGGCGGCCCAGAGGAACGCAAGGTTCCTAGGAGCTGTGCCGTTCTCAGGGAGAGAAATGAGATGAATGGGGCGTAGCAGAGGGCTGATCTGTGACAGCACTACCTTGTATCCAACCCACTGGGGCGTGGCGCTTGGCCTCCGTCTCTCCCAGCATCAGGCCCAGAGCGAACATGGGAGAACAAACCTCCTTGAAACCGTTTTCCTAACTCGGAATTTGGCAAACCTCGAGCCCGGAGATCAGCTGTGCTTTGACCTATGGCGAAGGACTACGGGAGCCGTGGCCCAGCTGCTTCAGAGAATGGTGCGGGAGACACCGCAGCAAAGAAATACGGAATTACCTGCCCATGACGGGTTTTTCCTGAGCCTTGATGGCTAGTAGGGGTGTTACGGTGGCCCTGAGAGGCTGGCTTAGTTGGAATGAAGGTGGCCAAAGCGTGCAAGGAGTCAGCATCGTCTTCTCCCTGGCCAGCACTAACCCATGTTAAACAAGGGGTGGCATTCGGCACACGGAGGCCACGGCCAACACGCCACTGACAGCCCTTCTAACGGTGCTAAAGATAAGGAAAAGCAAAGTACGAAAGCAGGCTTGCATTTCAGTAGCACCCTTTTCCCCTTCCCCTTTGGCTGGGTGGTGTGTGGAGAAGGAGAAACCACCTCGTTCCACAGTCTTAGGTGATAACCGGCCTTGCATGGGGAAAAAAGTGGGTTAGGCAGGGGCTGGGGCTGTCGGTAAAAGTCAGGTTTTGCTTCCTTGGCCCCTAAGCAAGAGAAAAGACCAGCACAGCTAGAAAATGGCTTGGCTTCGACTCTCACTTTGTGTCTTCGTTGGCGAAACACTGGCCCAGCTTTGTGGTCTGATCAGCCACTCTGAGGCCTGGCAAACTCGTCGCAGCTGTGAGTTGTTCAGAGCATTGCCTCTCTCCGGTCACTGACTCAGAGCTGTGTTGCGAGCTAAGCCGTGGTGGCCAGTCAAGCCAGGTGCTTGTAGACAGACGGCAAAAGGAGAGAGAGAGGAAAGAGAAGGGGCGGGGGCGCGCGGGGAGGAAAAGGACACACGGGTGTGGGGAGGGGAGACTGTGTCACCTCCCAGGTGGTATTTGGGACTCAGGCAGAGCTGATGAAGAAGGTGGTGTCGTCCGGCACGGTCTAGTCAGGATATCTCTCGGGAATGTTTACTCCATAGCCAATTTTTTATCCCTGCAAACCTCTCCTGGAGGACCCCAAAGGGAGCGGTGGGTGGAACAGCCCAGCCCCTTGTTATTTCTGACACATCCGTTCGGATTCACCGAATTCTGGCTCCACACTTTTCCTGTTTGCCAGGCATGATCTTACCCGGGGAGGCCCGTGTCTGGACTAACTCAATGTCTCTGCCTTTCGCCCCTTTCCCCAGCCACGTACGTTGTTCTAGGAGGTGGCTGTGCCATCTTATGACCTGGCGCTCCCTTTTAGATACCAGCTCTCAATTAGAGTACATCTGTGGGCCCTGTTCTTACCATAGGCCCCGGCTGAATTGTGTTGGGGGCTGTGTGAACGCAGAGGAAGAAAGGGTCCCTGCCCCGAGGAGCCTGCAGTCTACGGAAAGAAGACAGGCTGGGTGCAGAGAGGGGAAGTCACATGGCAGGTCAGCAACAGTACTGGGAATAGATCCCAGGTGTCCAGGGTCCCCACCCAGTTCACTAGCCCATGCTTCCTCCACCCACGCTGCAGCTGGAGCAGCCCGTGTCTCTGTTTTCGATGTACTGGAGCCGGGGCCGCCCCCAGCCATGCCAGACTCTCGCCTCAGGTGCAATTCGGCCACTGCTAGTCGATTCCCACTAGGGTTTTTGCCTAGCAGTCAGTCGAGCTCTGTCTTGGTGGTGCGCCATCGTCCAAACTAGCAAAGACGTTCCGGCTGCGGCGTCTCTGTTCCCGGGGAGAGCCCGGCTCCCCCCTCGGAGCTCACCGGCAGCACGGAGAGAAAACTGAGCTGAGCACCCTGTTCCCGAAAGCCTGAGACAAAGGCAGGGACCCCAGAGCTGCTCTGAACCTTCAGCTTGAACAGAACCGTAGCAGGGTGCGGCGTCTCTTCCCGGAGGCCGGGTATAAGGTTATGGGGCTGGGACCTCTGCAGCCAAGCCCCCGCTGACGACCGTGGAATAGGGTCTGTGACGCCTGCTTCTGCTTCTCCGCAGGTGGAGCCCCATGCTACGGTCGCTGAGATCAAAGCGCTTTTCAACAAGTCCCGTATGTATGGTGGGAGCTCACTCATGTCGGCCGCGCCCCCTCCTCCTTGTCAGGTCCCCCCCTTTCTGCTAACTCGTATCATCCTGGTACCCCCTCTTCATCACACTCCCTCCTCTGCTCTCTGTCCCCGATCTCGAGCACTGACCTCCAGGGCAGATGAAGTTGCCTGGCAGCGTCCCATGGGTTTGAGCAGAGCCAGGGCTCAGCTACAGCGGACGGGCCGAGGGGGCCTTTTCTCAAGGCAGCTGGGCACAGACAGACCAGGAGGTTCTCTCGACCTCGCTCCCAGCCGGAGCTGTCTAGTGTCACCCCACAGAGTCCCAGGCTCGGCCTGGGTGGTGGAGGAACAGGCTGTGCTGTCCGCCCCACCGGCTCCGGCAGTATTGAGGATCCAGGAGAGGGTTAATTCACAACAGTTTCCTGTGGGAATCTCATGGAAAATACTGTTTAGTCAAAAATGCAATTTTCCATCAAAACCTGGCATTAGATGGCAGCTTTTGTCCAGCTCTGCTTCCTAGTGCATGGTGAGACCCCTCTGCAGCCCGGGACATTGGTAGCGTGCCCCTCACCCCAGCATCTGGGCCCTGAGATACCTATGAGTGAAATTCCTCCTGTGCAGAGGGCCAGCGCAAAGCGTAGGTGCTGGTTGTGTCTGACAGGAGTCCTCAAAAGGGGGCATAGCAGGTGCCTGGGCTTTGTGCTGGCTGCCTGCACTGGGGGACACCCCCTGGCGTTTGTCCTTGGCCTACGGGCTTTCAGCCCCATCAACCGAGTGCGCCACCGAGGCAGGAGCCAGCTTGTCCCTTTCTGCAGCTCCGCCTGCGCTGAAGGGGGAGGCCTGTCTCCAGAAGAGCTGCTCAGCTGGGAGGGTCGGAGCCACGTGGGTGATGCCACTGTTTCTGCTCTTCTCCCCGCAGATCCCCAATGGTACCCAGCCCGACAATCCCTCCGTCTCGATCCCAGTAAGTTGGCGCTCCGTGTCACGGTGTCTGTTCCCCGGTGCGCGTCTCGGCTGCTGCTGATCATGCCCTTCCCCGGTAGGGAAAAACACTCAGGGGCGAGGGGAACACATGCAGCCAAAGATTTCTGGGGAAGACCCCTGTAGGCTTGCTGGGTTGTACGTAGAGTCAGCAGTCAGCAGAGAGGTTCCTCTCCACACGGCTTTTCATGGGGCGCAGCGAACAGGAGAGCTCAGCCGCATATCAGGGGCTAGGGGTCCCTCGGGCACGTTGCCATGGAACCGAGGCTGGGTAGCATACTGCATTGGGGTCCCGGTGGGAGCATTACCCTGTGTGAGTCTCCACTCTCCTTCCAGAGGGGAGGTCCCTGAAGGATGAGGACGTGCTACAGAACCTGCCGGTGGGCACCACGGCCACGCTGTATTTCCGCGACCTGGGAGCGCAGATCAGCTGGGTGACGGTGAGTGGTGCCGATGGTCTGCCTAGGAAGGCCTCCCCAACCCAGCAGTGTCCCCGTGTGCTCAAAACGCTCTCTGCCTTTCAGGTCTTCCTCACCGAGTACGCTGGACCCCTGCTCATCTATCTGCTCTTCTACTTCCGAGTGCCCTTCATCTACGGCCCCAAGTACGACTTCACTTCCAGCAAGCACTCGGTCGTGCAGTGAGTACCACCTGTGCCCAGGGATCTGGGCCTTCGCCTGAACTATTTGGGGGGCAGAGACCCTTCAACACACCTAGCCCTGGGAAAACAATTGGATGGGGTGCGGCCCATATACCTGGAGGGTCCCTACTTTCCAGGCTAGGCCGGCAGCTCCCAGTTGGCTCCTCTCTAGAGTGGGATGAATGGTGAAAAGAAAATCACCTCTAGGGTGATGCAGTGCCAGTCAGATTTCTGGCCAGCCTCTTCAGGCAGTCAGTCTGGGGCCTGTTTGTCATTCCAGCCACTGGACAGGCTGGCTTGTGGACAGGCCACGGAAAAAGACTAGGGACTGGCGGGCGCTCCGAGCTGTTGCACCAGAAACCCGATTGATTCCTGGCAGGAGGGATCTGCTCACAATCCTTGTGGCTTATTAATGGAGCTCTGCTTTGGAGGTCCATCATGGCCCCATCCAGCTCTGCTGGGGAGGAGCGCAAGAAGCTCTTCTCCCGAGGGTGTGGGCCAGGAACAGCCTGGGGGAGCTGGCAGGTTCTCTCTGTTGGGATGCAGCGGCTTTGGCCAATCAGGTTGATTTCCTAGCTGGGGAGTTATCCCCAGCTTGTGTCCCAGTGGCACCAGTACAAGCTAACCCCCCTGCGCCTTCCCTTCCAGCCTGGCCTGCATCTGCCACTCATTCCATTACATCAAGCGCTTGCTGGAGACCCTCTTCGTCCATCGCTTCTCCCACGGGACGATGCCCTTGCGCAACATCTTCAAGGTGAGGGGGCGGAGGGGCAGATGGCAGGTCCTGGGGGCAGGTGAAGCAAGGTCCCCCCAGGACCTGCCAGCCAGGGGGTCGGGGCAGGGCTGCCCTGGGCGTTCCCTTTGACTCATCTGGTTCGTGGAGCCTGCATCACAAGGACTTTTCCTGCTTTGTCTCTAGAACTGCACCTACTACTGGGGCTTTGCGGCCTGGATGGCGTATTACATCAACCACCCCTTGTACACCCCACCCAGTAAGTGACCCCTGCCTTCTGTGCGCCTCCAGCCCTTCTCTCTGCTGGACCAGGCGTCCGACGGGCTGTCTTTCCTTCTCCCTTCGCTCGCCTCACCCCGTGATTCCCTCTGGGGCGTGTGGTTTCCCACGAGGCAGCGGGTCTGCGTGGCATGTGGAAAACCCGGGGATCCTATCTGCCGTGCACCAGCCTTCTGCCGGTACAACCATGCAGTTACACGGTGTTGGCCGGAGCAGCCGCATGAGATAGCTGTGTCGGCAGAACCGTCCCCGGCACTGTCGGCCCAGTCCTGGCCTGTGTCACTGCAGGACTCCTGGGGGCTTGGAAGCCCTGGATGGAGGGGGCCGCACTGTTAACACCAGAGGGCTTTTGTCCCAGATCTGTTAAGTAAATAGCTGTTAATTACAGCACAGACAGCTGGAGCTGGGATACGTGGCTGGGACTTGAACTCAGCCTGGGCATGGGGTGCAGATGTCTAACAGGGACTCTGGTCCATGGGAACGACTCCCCCAGGGCCGAGCGGTCTCCATCCCTGTGGCCGTGTGTCTCAAAGCACCGCTGGAGCTCGGCCCCGTGTTGGGCCAGGCACTGCTAACCTCTGCCCTTCCCCTGCCCACAGCCTACGGAGATGAGCAGGTGAAGCTGGCACTGGTCATATTTCTGGTAAGGGCAGCTGCTGGCGGGGAGGGGGCTGCTGGGCTGGGCTCGGGGAGGGGGGAGGCACCAGAAGGGGGCTGGGCGCCTAGTGAGAATACGCTGGAGGTGGGCCTGATGGGTGAGAGATGGGAGGGAAGGCTGAGGGTGACAGGAGGGTGGCTGGTGGGGGGCACAGCTCTGTGCCCAAGAGCCACTGGACTGTCTGCAACCAGGCCCGTGCCCCACTGAGCTGATCGGGGGTGGAGCCCCCAGCTGCGGTTGGGAAAGGGGGTGGCTGTGATCCAAGACACTGACCGCCCCTCTGCTTCCCCCCAGTTCTGCCAGCTGGGAAACTTCTCCATTCACATCACCCTGAGGAACCTGCGGCCGGCGGGTGAGTGGGTGCAGGGCCCTGCTGGCCCTCCCAGAGCCAGGCAAGGGATGGCCAGCCTGAGGGTGGGAGTGGGGCATGCTGGTGTCTGGCCCCGGCTGAGGTATGGGGGGTGGGAGCGAGCTCTGGGGCATTGGCTCTCCCTAGGAGCATCCATCATCCCACGCCCCTGGCTCCTGACCCTGGAGGATTTTCTTCCCTGTGCTCAGTCTTCCCAGCTCCCCAGAGTTTTGGAGGGTGTGTAGGAGGTGAACATCTAATGTAAGAAATGCAGGAGAAAACACCCCCCTTCCCCAGGCCCCTATGAACATCCTTAGGGGCAGAAACGGGCAGGAGTCCCCGTGGGTCTCCATCAGCGCCAGGCCAGGCAAATCATGGGGGAACGGGCATTGCAGAACTATTCGAAGGGGAACCCCCTAAGGGCTCTTCCGACTATGAACCTGGGGGGCGCGTGTCTACCAGGGCCAACCTGCTCTTCCTCCACATGCAGGACCAGCTCAGTGGGATCTCGTAGGAGGGAACAGAGCGAAGGGCCCTGTGGCTGCTGCTTCCCAGAGCTTTGGCCCTTTGCCCATCACAGCCGGGGAAACTCTCTGAAAGAGTCCTGACCAGCCTGGCAGATCCGCCCCTGGTGCTCGCTGCAGCAGGCTGGGAAGGGGGAGCAAATGCTGTTGCCTCTGGCTGCGATGGGCTGCAGGAAGCACTGGCATGCGTGTGAATGGAGCCTGTGGTGTCCCAGCAGCAGGATCTCCCGGAGAATGGTGTCCGTGATAGGGCTGTCTCCGCAGGGCCCGGCTGGCTGCAGCTCCAAATGGGATCCCCTGTTCACATGTTCCCCCATGATAGGGCTGAGCCATCGGCCACGTGAAATAAATCACACTGGATTTCTGCTTCTCTCCCTCCCAGGCTCCAAGACCAGGAAGATCCCATATCCCACCAAGAACCCCTTCACATGGCTCTTCCTGCTCGTGTCCTGTCCTAATTATACCTATGAGGTGAGCTCCCCTGCCTGCTACCTGGGCCTGCCGTGAACTGCGTCGCTGATCCAAGGGGTGGCTGGTCCTGGCACCACCTGCCTGCTGTGCCCCACAGATCCGCTTCCTTGTTTCATTGGAAGCGCCTGTGAGCTGCATCTGCGTCACTGAGATAGGTAGCTAGAGAGGGCTCTCGTTCCTTCCGCCTGCTCTCTGTTCATTAATAGTAACGAGCTAGCGTTAATCCGCAAGACAGGCCTCAGGCTCCACAAACTGTCCATGATCTCAGCTCTGTCGGAACATCACTGGTCACTCCAGAAATGCAAGCGTCTCTGGGGTGGAACTCAGCAGCGGCTTGACAGCCACACAGCTGAGCCCATGGGGGCAGGAAGCCAAGGAGAATGCCCTTGTCTAACAAACTGCAGGGGGAATTCAGAAGGTGGCAGGAGTTGCGTGGCTGGCAAACTGGGAGTGAGCCGCTCTGCTTTGGGAAATGTGCCAGCGATAAGAAAAATAGCCAGGAGCCTGCTTTCATTCACAGCCCCCATTAGGGCATTGGGGGTCAGCCCTGACTCCCAGGAGAGTGCACCCCCTACTGAGCTCCCTCCTCCCCCCGCAGGACAGCACCTCCTAGTGCCTGCATGGCAGCTTCCCGAGAGCTCCTCTCGTTGCTGGAATGCCACTCGCCCACCAGGAAGCGCCTCACGAGCGCCCAGCCGCCCTTCCTCCAGCTCAGCTGCTGCCAGGGCTGAGGACTCCCCAGTGCTGATGGTGCTGGGGGGAGCAGGGATCCTTTTACTGCTGTGATCTCACCCCTGCCCCATGGTCCGCGGGGGGTGTCGCTGTGTATCGCGGGCTCTGCAGCTGCTGCTCCCAACAGAGAGTGCAGGGGGCTGGGGAGGAAGGGGTCCCTGACTGGGCTTGAGGGGGAGAGCAGGGCAGGCACCAGAAAAGGATTGCCAGCATTAAATGCATCCTTGGCCGAGGCAGCAGCCAGTGAGGGCGCCCAGTCCACGGCCCACCTGTCACAGACCCCAGCTGGGGCCGGCGTGTGCGGAGTCCAGTCCATCTCTCCGTGGCTCTCCCTGCCCAGGGAGATGTCAGCGCCGGGGGTTCCAGGTGGGGCAGGTGCAGAGACGTCTGTGTGCCCTTCCCTGTGGGCCAGGGTCCTGCACCCCACCCGGTCAGTTATGTTCCAGGCCTTGGCACAGGCTGGTCGGCCTTAGTGAACCTGCCAGAGCCCCCCTCTTTTGGAGCGAGTGCCAGGCGCCAGGGCCAGCCTCCCTGGGAGTGAGGAAGCCACCCGCCACCGAGCGCTAACCGCAGCTGCTTCTCTTCCAGGTGGGCTCCTGGATCGGCTTCGCCATCATGACCCAGTGTCTCCCAGGTGAGCAGGGGGCGGGGGAAGGAGCCAGGGACAGGGATGCCAGGTTGTCTCCCCACACTGTCCGGGAGTGGGGGGCCAGATGGGTTTTGCCCTCACTGCCAGGACCACCCTGGAACAATAAGCCCCCTGCTGGTACGTCTCTCCTGCCCTTGGGGGAAATGCAGAGACAGCCGGGGAAGGGACCTGCGTGTGGTGCAGAACCCAGGAGTCCTGACTCCCAGCTGCTCTCGAGGATTTCTGAGAGTCAGCCGGTTTCTGAGGGGCAGGATGAGCTGGGTTCATAGACCTGGTGCCCTGTGCCAAGGTTCCTGCCCTGCCCTGCAGGGAGCAGGTGCAGGCTGAAGCTGGGGCTCTTGGGTGAAGTATCGCTTTCCCTGGAGTCCGCTGGCTGCCTTCTCCCGGGACTGGCACTTCCCAGGGGCATCCAGCCCATCCGTCTGGAGCCCCCGCTGCTCTCTGGGCATCATGCATGGACCTCATCTTGTGCAACAAGCTGGTTCTCTGCCCCGGCGAGGGGTAGCGTGCAGTGGGGCCTGACCCAAGGACCCCCCGGCGATGTTTGCTCGGCTCTCATTTTAGGCCTGAGCTGCACCAGATCTGAGTCAAGTGTGTCTAATTGTTTTAAAGCCAGACTCAGCACGGCTGCCTCCTCCCAGCTGGGGGTGGGAGGGTTGGCTCTCCTCCAGGCCCAGGGCCCTCAGTGCTAGGACTGCAGGCCCAGATCCTGCCAGCCGCCACCCCTGTGGTGCTGAGAGCTGCCATGTGAGGTGCTGAGACTCCTTCCTGCCCGCACAGTGCAGCGAGGAGCAGGGCACGTGGCCATGCCAATCCCCAGGGCAGGAGGAGAGCTGACTTGGGAGGTCCCCTTTTCTTACACCTCCATCCTTAGTGGGGGGATGGGGCTGAAGGGAGGGGTGTGCTGGGCTGGGAGCTTGGCCTCCCCCTCAGCTTCCTCACCGCTTTCCTCTTGCCCACAGTGGCCCTGTTCTCCCTGGTCGGCTTCATCCAGATGACCATTTGGGCGAAGGGGAAGCACCGCAGCTACCTGAAGGAGTTCCGGGACTACCCGCCCCTGCGCTCGCCCATCGTCCCCTTCCTGCTGTGAGCCAGGCTGGGCATGGGGCTGGGCCTGTGTATCTAATAGCAAGCAGGTGCTGGTGCGGTCCAGGGAAGAGCCCACCCCTCCCCAGGGTCTCTGGCCCAGCCAGCCGGCACTGGGCTCAGGGGAAGCTGGACGAATTCTCATCCAACTCCTTACCATGGCAATTCCTTCAGCTTCCCCTGTGCTCCCAGCTGACCCTGCCCCACAGGGAATCCCAGGCCAAGCCCTCCGCCGAGCTGGGCCCCACGCTGTCCCTGGGCTGCACTGGGGCCCAGAGAACGCCAATCTACAGCCCCCTGCCTAACTGGAGACTAGCCCAGGGAGAAGCCCAGCTGTCTCGGCGTAGGTGCGTAGGCTGGCAGGAGAAAGAACCCTGCCCCAGGGGCCTTCCGCCCCCGCCTGATTCACAGAGGCTGAGTGCCCCAGCCCCCGGTGGAGTTGGGGGGTGGAGAGTGGCAGATGCTCTGCCCCACAGGGGACAGGCCCCTTTCCCCAGCAGAAAGACAACTCCAGGCCTCTCATGGCTCCAGGGCAGGGAGGGCACTTGTTCTTTTCAGCGCCTCTCTCCTTAGAAAGATGACCCGGGAGTCAGGGAGCTACGGGCCGGTTACAGGGTCAGGGCAGGCCCCCAGGCTGCTGTTCCCTTGTGCCCGGCTGGCCCAGGAGCAAAGGGCCTCACCCTTAGAGCAGGATGCCAGGGCAGTGAGGAGCCAGAGCTGGCTGTTTATAACACTGCTCCAGGGCACAGGTGGCAGCTGGTGATCAGGCTGGGACAAGCAGAGCTCAGGGCTCTGGGGCAGAACTGAACCAGGAGTGGGGCTACACAAGGGGAAGGAAAAGGCAATATAGGAAAAGCAGGGGGTTGCAGGGTAAGAGGGGCACAGCTGAGGCTGGGACGGGGGGATCAGGATGGAGGGGGAAGGAGCTGTGGGCAGCAGCTTGACTAGAGCCCGCACCCCGAATTGTAAGCACAGTAAAGTTTTTTCTTTTGTACCATCCCTCTCTTCAGTCCTTCCCCAGCCCCTGAGCAGCTGCCAGAACGAGCTAGTCATAAATACAGCCCAGCTCCCTCCTGCGCTGGATCTGTTTCCTTTGCTTGTACTGTGTGCAAGGGGCAGCCCTAAATACCTTCAGCCTGGAGCTGGTCCTTCCCTGCCTGTTAAGACAAGTTGAAGCCCCTGGGGCGGGCTGGGCTGTTACCGAGGGTAGGGACAAGTCGCAGGAGGGCTCTGAGGTCTCAGCCATGGTCAGTCTTCCTCCCCTGAACAGCTGAGTGCCTGGGGCTGCTCTGAGGGCAGGGGCCTCGCCTGCCGCCGCCCCCACCCCAGGCCTCGGATTCCCTGCCATGGAGCCCAGCTTGCTGCCTTTGGCTGCGGGTTTCTCTCCCGGCAGCTCGGAGGAGGAAGCTAAAATGTTGGCTTAGCTCCAGCAGGGGACTGAGAATGGCCTGACCCTGCAGGGGAGCCTCAATGAGCGGCTGCCCTCGGCCAAACCACATCTGTCCGGCATTGTTCTCCCTGTTCAAGCGACAGCAATAAACCAGGCCATGCACTGCCCAGCCCCGTGTCTCATTGCTCCCCTGCACAAAGGGGCTCCAGGGTGGTAGTTGCGGGGGTGGGGGGGTGGTACTGTTTGCATAGCCACTCCCCCCAGCCCATGCACACCACCTAAGGGGAGGCAGACAATCACCTGTGGGCAGGGGCCCACGGCTATTTCCCTGATGGGTCCAGATGCCCGCCCTTTCCAAAGCTGGATGGTAGGAAATGGGGGGTGCCTGCCTCAGTCCCTCAGTGGCAGCAATGGCTCGTGCCATCCATGCTACCCTTCCTCCTGCACTGAGCCATGCTGCACAGGCCAGCGAGGGGCAGCTTTAGACACAGCTGAAGGAGGCTGATGCCCCTTGCCCTGGGCAGGAGCCCAGACGCAGCACACCCAAGGCTTCTGGAGAGATGTAGGCGTCCAAGCAGCCGAGCACATGCGAAGCTGCGTGCCACAGCTGTGCCAGCCTACACCCTGCTGTCGACACAGCCATCCTGCCCGTCCCTCACAGCTGGGTTACTCCAGTGCCACCAATCCCTTCCTGGACTGTAGTGTGTGATACACTCCGGGCTCCAGCAGGGCCATACCACAGACACAGCTCAGTCCAAAGGTCCCCACGCAGCAGGAGTAGGGGGCATGGCTGAGCAGGCTCAGTGAAAGAAGGGACAGCATGGGCTGCCGGGCGGAACAGAGCTGAGCCCCCAGGGGAGGACGACTGCTCAGCGGAGCACGCACCAGCGAGGCTGGCTGGCTATGAGGGTCGGCGTGAGCACTCCAGGACACAGCATGTGTTGCAACCACACATTTCACCTGGGGGGAGCAGAGCATCTCTCCTCTTAGGATGGGAGAGTGGCTGAGACTGGCCCACGGACTCCTGGCTCTGATCAATAGACCTTATTCCCCACAAGGGCAGGAACAGGACCCAGGAGTCCTGACTCTCCATTCTAACCACTAGGAAATGCTACCAGTCCTGCTCCAGATCTGGCGAGAGCTCTGTGAAGCTCTGCACTTGGTTGAGTGAGAGGTACTACCTCACCCCCCCATAACCGACGGTATCTGTGGTGAGGGGGCATTACCACCACAGTGCAATAGACTCTAGCCCTGCCACCCCGCGACAGCCACCACTCCGTACCCAGCCACAGGGGAGATATTATTTATTCCCTTCGTATGACACAGAGAGGAATCCTCCAGCTTCTCCCATGGATTAGGATGAGAGGACTTCCTTTTCTTCAGCCGCCTTCTTCTGCTCCAGCCTCTTCTTCCTCTTCAGCAAGCGCCGCTCCCTCTCAAACTCCTTCATACGCATCACGTAGCTGGGAAAGAAAAGACCCACATCACGGGGCGCCACGTGCATTTCCATCGCCAGTGAGTCCCCCATCCCCATCTCTATACCCCTCAGCGTGCTCAATCGCACCCTACGCAGTGCATTCTGAGTTAGGTACATGGAGATCTCAGAGCTGGTTGAGTGTCCCACTAACTGGAGGAGGCGACCCTCAATCTCTGCTTTACTCCATCCTGGAATCCTGCTGAAGCCAACCTGTGGCTGCCCCTCCCTGGAACAGGGCCCAGGGCTTGACCACCAGTGGCACAGGGTCCTGTCCCGGAGGGTTACCCTGCCGGGGGGGGGGCCAGGGATCAGCAATGGCCCAGAAGGCTGCACTGTGGGACAACTTTGGCAAAGTAAAGGAGGGGAGACAGTTTAATAATGTGCTGGAGGTCACCAGCACCCAACTACAGGGGGTTTAGCCTCAAAATAGAGTTAAATAGCCCATGCTGGAAGTGAGTGTAGGCAACAAACTGCGCTGTTGCAGCACCTTTCATCAGCTCTCAGAGCACTGTACAAAGGAGGCTAGGCTCATCCCCATTTTACAGATGGGGAAACTGAGGCAGAGGCACACCACAGTTTGCCCAAGGTCACTCAGCAGGCCATGGTGCCTCTCTACCAGGTCCTGGGCTCAGAGTAGCCTGTGGATGGTCCAGGGCGCTCCCCAGGTACTGTGGCAGCCACGTACTCTCGGTGTTCGCAGTATTCCCAGTCGTGGCGTGCGGGTAAGCAGGCCAGGAAGTTGGGGGTGTTCTCACGTCTGCACTTCAGCAGCTTGATGTAATGGTGGGCGCAGTAGTCGCGCAGCTGTAGGGGGACCATAGCGTCGTTCATCTGCTGTTGTGTCGCCACCATCACTGCGTGGGACGGAGAAGAGGTGCAGGGTAAGGCTGGGAGCACAACATCGGCACAACTGACATGCCAGGGATCGAACCTGCCTCCACAGCTGCAAGCACATGCGTCCTTCCCTCTCCTGGGGTAAAGAGCCAGGCTCCAGAGTGGAGGGCGTAAGGGCTGCAGCCTACAGGGATTAGGCAGCGTGGGGCTCCCCTTTACCAGAGGGTCACACAAGCCCTTTAGTATGTGATGAAGCCGCAGGGGGAGACTTAGGAAAAGAGGGGGGGCAGCAGCTTGTCCGGGCTCACACTGGGAGAGCCGAGGATAGACACCAGGCTCTGGCTTCAAGCTCTAGCCATGACAATTACACGTTATTGTTTAAACGTCTCCCAGGATCCACCCCTCTGTACAGGTCGGTGGATTCGACTGCCCCGTACCATGTAACTATCTTGGGTTTCCACAGCTCCTTTTAACCCGGAGTACTGGCTGACCTTTGGAGAGAGTTCAGACAGTCATCCACTGTTGAAATGCCTCTGTCTCTGGGGTGGGCCAAAGCAGCTGTTAAATTGCCACAAGGGAACAGGGGGTATTTATAGCCTCACTGGCACCAACCTCCCTCAATGCATCTTGGTAAGGAAGGAGCCCAGCCAGAGGCTCCTGCCCCCGAACACAAGGCCTCAAACTAGTGAGGTTGGCTCCATTCTCCTGTTGCCTGTGCCCATGGTCAGGCAGGCCAGTCCCCCACCGGCTGTTCCCAGCTCCAATTCACCAAGTAGGGGGCTCCCAGTCTGACTATGGGGCTTGTGTGGGGGAGGGGTTCCCAAGGGCTACTCTTTGGTCCAGAGCTCCAGCCTAAGTACCCCAGCCCCCCGCAATCCAGCAACTCTCTGTATTGGGGCAGCTCCTAGAGGCCCCAGGCTTGGCCCAGCCCTTGTAGCACCAGGCCCTGCAAGGAAAGAACAAAGCCGGTCTCTGCCCCACACAGCCTCCACCTTGGGGAACTCACTCCCCACTGCCGGGGGCCCAGCCCCCCGGGGTCCCAACCCTTGCCATTCCCCTGATGTCCTTGACACGCCCCTCTCCGGGGTCCTTGCCCCCCAACCGCCCCCTCGGCCCAACCCCTCCTGCAACGTCCCCTGACCCCCACCTCGCTCCTCCTCCGTCTCCTGCCCTCGCCCCCCAACTTCCTTCCCCCTCATCCCTGCCCCCCAACCGCCCCCTCGCCCCAACCCCTCCTGCAACATCCCCTGCCCCCCACCTCGCTCCTCCGTTTCCTGCCCTCGCCCTCGCCCCCCAACTTCCCCCTCATCCCTGCCCCCCAACGTCCCCCTCGCCCCTGCCCCCCAACGTCCCCCTCACCCCTCCTCCAACGTCCCCCTCGCCCCTGCCCCCCAACGTCCCCCTCGCCCCTGCCCCCAACGTCCCCCTCACCCCTCCTCCAACGTCCTCCTCGCCCCTGCCCCCCAACGCCCCCTGCCCCCCACCTCGCCCCTTCCCCAACGCCCCGGCCCGCCCACCTCGCTCCTTGCGCTTCTCGAAGCCCAGCTCGGGGTCGAAAGTCGGCATCTCATCTGGGTCCGGCTCCACTTCCGCGTCGATCAGGTAGCGCCGAACCAGGTGCGCCCCCATGGCCGGTCACCGCTGGGCTCCTCGGCCGGGCCGCCCCGGCAGCACTCTAACCCGAACCGGAACCGGAACTGCTCCTACCATAGAGACAGCGCGCAGCGCCTAGAGGGGCAGGGGGGACTTCCGGGTTCTGGCCTCCGTTGGCACCGCCCCTTCCCCGGCCGCTCGGCCCTGGGGGTGGGCCCGAAACCCCTGCGCCTGCGGGTGGGGGTTTCGGGGGTCTCCCGTGGAGCGGGGAGACCTCCGCCAATCGCTACCTCCCGGCTGGCAAAATTTGCATACTACAATCCTATTGGCTGCTACAGCTCGGCAGCAGAGGGGCTCAGTGGTGGGTTATGGCCAAGGGAGGATCCCGCTCTGCAGCCCCGCCCACGGCATCCCTGGGCCCAGCTGGGGCCTGACCATTGGTCTGTGCCTGTGACTTACAGCGCCTAGCACAAGGGGGCCTGGACGCTACCGTAATACACCTAATAAATAATATACAGCACCTAGCACAATGG